>OZ023218.1:17920777-17936089 GCA_963995525.1 Escarpia spicata | reverse complement strand
GGAAGAAAAAAGCTGTGAAATGTCGGGTTAATGGGTGCCTGGCCTGTACGGCAGTTGTAGACTTCACACCTTTTGCGAACACAGCGAGGCAAATATTGCCAGTCATGTAACGCTGTTTACCTAATTACCTTCAGCGCCTGCCTAGCAAGACTCGTGGGAGAGACTGGCAACTAAGTCAGAACATTCCGCTCGAACCCTTCTTTGGATTTCTGTTTGCCACTAAACTAGCTGCATAGCAATTAAAACCTGCAAATATGGTCACTTTGGGGGGGGGGGGGGGTTCGGACTATCCGCTCCGGAAGCGAACCCGCTCGGGATCCTCATCCTCACTCACCTTTTCCAGCTGAACCAACTACCCGGCTATGATTAATAATAATAATAAGAAGAAGAAGATAACTTCTATTGCCCCTAAATCCTTGGAAATCAAGCCCAGAGGCGCATCAAGATAAAAGGATTGGTCAATATCCAAATACATAAGCAGTATTTACGGAATGTTTTAATATTTTTAACTGATCTAACACTAAGGGGGATCATATTCAAAAGTGTTGGTGCATCAACAGAAAAATTCCTCGTTCCAATGTTAGTGTTGACTCTATAGTAACAAAAATAATTCAGAACTAGATGATCGAAGCTGGATAAGTTTTCTTACAGGAGTAAGCAGTGAATGCAAATAAGATGGTTGCTTACTGGACAGTGCCTGGTATGACATGGTACATATCTTAAATATTATACGATATCATACAGGAAGCCAATGCAAAGACTTCAAAAGTGGTTCAGAGCGAAAAAACGAGGAGATCTTGTAACTACCCTTGCCAGACAATTTTGGACACGTTGAAGTGTTGTAATATCCTTGCTAGCGATATTATAAAGTATGAGATTGTAATAGTCAAGTCGGCTGCTAACAAGCGCTGTTGCAATAGTTATTGCCACACAAAATGACATATACCGGCGAATACGGCGAAGATCACGAAAAACAGCAGCGACATGTTTGAGATATGTGTAGCCGGAAATTGAGGTTACTATCCTAGATTCGTACTAAGGTTGCTGGCGTGATATGCTGATTCAAAATACGCGTACGGAAAAAACATCAAGTTTACTACGCTGCATTGGAGTACCAATAATTATCAATTCAGTTTTATTTGCATTTAATTTCAATTTTCTGTCAGTCGTCCAGTGGAAGATAACTTGGAGGCAATCACTAAGTTGGTTAAGGGAGCTATTTGTACCCGGGGTAGCCAATGAAATGTAGATCTGAGTATCATCAGTATAAAGATGATGATCCAAGTTATGTCTTTGTATAACAGAGCTTAGTGGCGTGGTATAAAGAGTAAAATACAAATGCCCAAGAAGAGAACCCTGAGGAACACCAAATAAAATTGACAGTGCAGCCGAAAAGTAGTTCCAAATCTATATGGTTTGGTATCTATCAGTTACGTATGAAGAAAACCAGCTTAAAGCTGTGCTGTGCCAGATATGCCGTACCACTTTAATAAGCGTTCAATAAAAATGTTGTGATCAATCATGTCAAAAGCGGCAGAGAGATCTAGTAAGCTAAGTGCAGTCACTTTACCATTATTAATGTTAAAGTTAATGTCACTGTGAACCTGTTGAATGAAACTGTCTATATGCTGATTGTGGCACATTAATTAAGACATTTGTGCTAATGTGAGACCTTAGACGACTTGCTACAACCTTTTCTAGTATTTTGGAAATGAAGCTGAGGTTAGAAATAGGCATATAACTGTTTAGGTCTTGTTTAGGCAGAGATGACTTCGTAAAAAGTGGAGTGACATGGGCGTATTTGAAATCATCAGGAAAACAGCCCGAGTAAAGTGATGCATTTATAATATTTGTTATAGGTCCAAATAATGTTTCTATACATGCTTTTAGCAGAATTGTTGGAGAGGGATCTAGACTTATTTGAGGAGGACATAATTATTTTTCTAACTTCATCAATTGTTGTAGGTTCAAATGATACAAGTAGAGAATTTACTTGTGTAAAGTCCACATAGACATTACTTAAAGTATGACCTGGGAAAGCAGAACGAATAATTCTGGTTTTATTCTTAGTGACAGGAGAACGAATCACATAGAGGCTTAATTTATATAGAATCAGGTAGCGATGGAGCAGGCCATCTATGTAGAATGAAATTATCTTAAGCTGTATAGTGAAATTTCAAAACCCAAACCTGCAAATATAGAGGAGGGGTGTTCGGACTAACTTCATTTTGATGAACCTGCTCTTAAAAAACTATCCAAATGAACGAACGCCAAAAGCGGTCCGCTCCCCGAAGAATGGCTGTGGTGATAAGATCGTTCTGCCATCTAGCGAAAAGACAACGTCCGCGCCATTTGTGAAACAAGAAATGAAAGGAAAGAAATGTGATCAACGAATTGACTCCTTTTTCGCCAGGCATGCACTGTCTTGAAGTAATTACTATTTTATTGCATGTGATTCGACGGTTGATGTACGCGGACATTTATTCGTTCCTCTTTGAAATGGGTTGCGCACAGTGCATTTTATAACAAAGTTTCCAATGCCATACAGGTCCTCATTTGTATAAACGTTCAAGATGCTAGAAAACAAAGTAATAATTACTGAAAACAGTTTCCAGGGTGTTCATCTTACCTATTTTTCCCCAAATATCATATATATTAATAGCAATTCCAACATTTCCAATATTGGTTTTAAATAAATGTCCTAATAATTGCTGAGATTTAGGACGTTTCCAGTGATTTACCATTAAACAAGCATTTGTAGGTAATAGAAATGTTCAGGTTGATGATGTAGTGTTTACGTGACACTGCACCATATTCAGGACGATTGCTATTAGCGTATTACGTTACCCGATTGCGCTGTACGTCTGCTGTTTGACATCTGTATTTTTCCTATGTTTCGGTAGTACTTTCCCATTTCAGCTGGTGATGACCATGATGCCAATTTATTCCATGACCACGAGGAAGCTCCATCCCATCTGTTATATGATGACCTAGGCAGTAGCATCCATGCAAACACAACACATGAGGTGAACAAGGTCATTGACGGTCTAACGCCTGAGCTGAAACTAAATCTTATCCGGCATCACTTAACGCCTTCGTCCGTCTACAATTTTCCCTCAACGCCGATAAACATATGTAACCGATCCTTTCCAAGATCTTGGCTTCAGAAATGCCCAGTTCAAAGTTAGATGGAGTGTTCTGCTTACCTTGTGCCTTATTCGTCAAAGAAAGATCAGACAAAGGTACACCAGTCAACGATCTCCGACACCCTCGTCGGAACAAAAGGCCACACCACCAAGGGCTATCACGGCGAAGAGCCAAAGGAATGCCCAATCATTCCCCAACATATTTGTGTTGTTGCCATTGGCCTGTACAATCCCCGTAATGTCATGCGAAAGAAGTGCTAGCGCTCTACGACGCCTGAAAACGTTCACGCGGGCGTCTCTCCTCGCTTGCACTAATGCACATCCACTATGATGTTCCTGTTGATGTCAATCAATCGGGGAATTATTTTGTAGATTTTCCCAGCGGAACTGCAATTAAAGAGTCTCCTGTATGAAAGCTAATGTGCCACCGAGGCAGTTGAACATTTTCAAGTGAATCAATCTGAATGTGCCAAGGCCATCTGTCTTCACCAACCGTTCTGGTGCATATTAATTGTGATATCCCTACTGAGTTCAATCAAAAGCAATCATTTTCGCATATCGTACCATTAAAGAACATCTTATAAGATAAGATAATGCTTTATTGTCTCAATTATGAAGTTGAGAAATTTGTTTCGGGTGAGAACAGACATGGCTGCAATATGTACATAAAACCATTCGATAAAAAACATAACAGCAGATAAATAATACATGCACACATTACTTATTCTAAAACGACAAGTGGCACTGTGGCAGCAGGCATCATGAATTAAGTTGTTTAATGGACAGTGGCACGAATGAGTGTTTGTATCTATTAAGCCTGCACCGAGGAGTTACATAACGTCTGCCAGTTGGCAGGAGCTGACATTCATTATGCAGAACATGTTTAGTACCATAAATAATCTTGACTGACTGTCTTCTTAGTGTCTGTTCAAAAATCTCCTGAAGGGAGATCATGGGAGATGCGGAACCTGTGATTTTCATGGCAGCTCTCATCAATCGAGAAAGCTGTGATTTTAACTGAACAGACATATTGCCAAACCAAACCGTAATCCCATAGCATTCAATAATGGAGCAATAAAAAGAATAAGTATTTTCCCATCGACACCGAAAGCTCCCAGTCTGCAGAGAAAGTACAACCGCTGGTGGACTTTGGAGCATACACTGTGAACTTGGATATTCCAGCTAAGTTTGTTATCAAGATGGACACCTAGGTATGTGTACTGACTGACCTGGGCAATTTCTTCACCATGGATAACAACAGACAAGTGATCGGCAACAATACATTTAGCATCAAAAACCATCTCTTGAGTCTTGTTGACATTGAGTTTGAGGTGGTTGTTGTCACACCAATGTACAAAGCTTTATCGATTTCAGCAACATGTCTCTAGTGTAGGTGAGCATTCGCTGACGCTGATCGCCAAGGTCCGAGCGGGGTGTCATGAAGCCTGATGTAAAAAGTTCGCACAAAAGCAAGAGAAGAAGCGTCCACTTTGCATAACTTGCCAACACATTCATTCGCATATTGTCCCACTCTAAGGATCATAACAAGTCAGTAAAACTGTACGTAGACTAGCTAAATAAGCAAAATATTGCAGCTGTTTGTTCCCCCGTGTCGCCACGTAGCAGCGCCATCTACATTCAACGTTATATGAACGTTGAATGTAACAATTGCTGTTGTTATTTGTGCATATGCCGTTTATTTGTGATATCATTCACATCAATATTGGTCGCGAAGTCGAGTATACAATATATTGATTTGCTAAAAAATATCGGTCTGCCTAGTATATATATATATATGGAATATATATATATATATATATATTTTAACTGAACATGTATATTGAATATATATGCATATATATATATATATATATATATATATATATGTATATATGTATATATATATATATATATATATATATATTCCTGACAACATACGCTGACCAGATATGTATATATACTAGGCAATTATAACAAATATAAGCGATACCTGCGAAACACAGTTTCTAAGTCCCCATTCACCGCGTTATTAATGATCTCTATAAGATTAGACGTTACGTATTTGTATGGCTTTCTGATTCATAGAATACCTAAACTATAATGTGTAATGTAAATTTATCAGTTGTCAACGCACAGTTTAATATTTTTCTTATTGTTTAAATTGATCATATTTGTTTGCACTCATTCCACGTCGTACATCACAACATGTCAAATGTTATGCGTTTACTTATGTTGTGCGTACACAATAATGTTGTTATTGATGACGAAATAGAAAAAGACGGTTTTGCAATGGTATCGAGTTTGTTTTTGTGGGATCATTAATAACGTGGTGAGTGGGGACTTAGAAACTGTGTTTCGCAGGTATCGCTTATATTTGTTATAATTGGGTAGCTGTCGAATAAATAATAACGTATTTATATTAATTTCATCGTTTTATTGAGAATATTTCATATCTAGCTTGACAAGGAACACAACATATTTTGATTTACAATTTTGTTTCTGACTTAACCATAACGCAATTCACATAACATATTCATTAACAGTCCCACCAGCATACAAAATAGCTGGTTAACAAATAGTTTGCTTTAAGATAAATGATGGGTATACTGGCGATGAAACCTCAAAAATAACATTTTTGAAATAAGTCTTGACACAACAGTTACAAAAACGTATGCGTTTCGCCTGGTATCGCCTTTAGCGGTGATCCATTTCTTGCAGAAGATTTGGTACAATTCCACGATGTAATCGTGTAATTAACTTGTGATTGAACACTTATAAATTTAACACAACTGGCGCCTCAAGAATAACAGCATTTATTGTTCAAATATATCATCGTCATCCATAATTTGTGTCGTTGGCTAGAATGTCGTTCACACTGCCGACAAGAGTTTTTGATGTTACTTTGTATAACATATCCCATTCTTTATATCATGCTTTCCCTATTTTAACCAGCCTCCCGCTGGTGTCTTTAATAAAAGTTTTGCCCTTTCCCTTCTCTGCGTGTTAACATGCTTAACAGAACTGTATTCATTATGTATATGTACATAATTATTTCTGCATATTTGATGATCTTTCACATATGGGGGTGAACAATAGCAGGGTCATCTGTAATATCGCTTTGTGTGACTTCAGGGGTGGTTAAGTCATTAGTGGTGGCTGTGTTGTCAGTTGTGGCTGTGTCAGCAGTAGCAGTAGCAGTATGAACATTGAACATTACATGTGTTGCTGTCCTGCCCGGACACATATGCTGTAATGTATTTGGCGCAGTAACATCCAGACAAGCAAGATCTGTTTCGCATGTACATTTGGCCTCAACTTGGGACCAAAGCATGAGCGATCATGAAGTGTGGTGGTGTTCCATGAACTGATGATGCCACAGCTGGCTTTGACCGAGATGGAGAATGCATGGACAACCGTCATCTTGGTTTCCTTTGTAATGAAGCGGTTGTAGAAAGTTTTTTGTCCCACAATACGACTCCTTTCTTCACCGCAGTTTCCACTAACTCTTTATAGCATGGCACACACCTTCGCACGGCTTTTTCCATCGCCCGCACCCAACCATTGCCGTGAGTATTCACCAAGGTACGCGACGTCGTCAGTGAATTCGTGTTAAAACAAATCCATTGCAGAGCTCACCTCGATGAGCTTCACCTTCTTGGTGTGTTTCCATCATATTGCCATTGAACGTTAGTTCTCTTCGTTGGTCGAAATTGGCGTTATTAAGTAATTAACAATAAAAATCAAGAATACGTTGTTTGTGAAATGATTGATACCCCGCGAAACGCACAGATACTGCATGAAAGAGAATGCATAGACACCACTTGCTGCTATAAATCTACAATTTATGGCGACATGCATTAAATTAATGAAAAGATCAGTACATTATGTTTTATAAACACATCTTAATGTTTAGTAAATGCGCGACAACAAAATCATAATAACCAAACTCACTATTGTGTTAAATGTCAAGATAAAATGAAGTAACAATTTCATATGTTGTTTAATTAAAACTACGTTTCCAAAGCATAGTATAGTGTTATCCTCATTATACTATTACACTTTAGTGCTTACGCTATGTTAACAAATGCCTGCAGGATGAATGCTATGAGAGACTGGTGATACCACGCTAAACGCATAGTTAAGATTAGCGTATTCTACTCAACACAACATGGACATGCGCGAAGTTATACATCAATCAAGCATACTCATTTAATATCCATTTCCACAATACATTATACGCAGTATTGTCAAATTCATTATCATGCAATATCTTCAGCACACCCTGATAATAATTTATCAAAACTGTTTCACCTGGACACATTGACGACGAACAATAGCAGCTGAAGTGGGGTCCACTCAAGTGCGTTAACGGTAAGCCATTGTTTGTGGCTAAGCGTCTGACACTCGCAGAACTAAAACCGTGATGCCTTTTAAGGCAAAGCCGCCCGAGACCGGAGCGGGCGTAAGTGGTGCAACTGCGGCCCCTATTGCTGACATCCACCTACAAGTAAGCGCTGACACGGACGAAAGCCAGTCCTACAGTACAGTCGTCGAGAAGCTCCTAAACATACAATAAGATACGTACCAGGCGTGCTTGCATAGCGCGGTAACTGAAATCAACAGCAGGATGGACTGTTCTATGCGTGAAACAACTAAGGCGCTGACCGAACTTCGAGTCAGCTTGCAATACACGCAAGCCCAAGTGGAGGAGAACAAAGAGAAGCAGTCGAAGTAAAACATTGCCGATCTGTCGAAGAAGATGTTCGAGTTTGAAGAAATGATCAAGGAAGTCGAGCACGCGATTGACTACCAAGAAAACCAGTCAAGACGCTGTAATCTACGTTTCGACGGCGTTGCTGAGGTCGACGGCGAGACGTGGGAGCAGACGGAGAAGAGCATGCGCAGGGCTCTGACAACCGCCCTAGAACTCACCCAAGCTCAAGTGCGTGCCATCAACATCGAGGGCGCACACCGAACAGGCGGCACGGGGACGAGAGCCCGAGTTCGAATTCGAGTCGTTCAAGGACTGCGATCTGGTACTGCAGACGGCGAAGAAGAAACGGCCTCGTGGCATCTACGTGAATGAGGACTATTCGCAGAGGATCATGGCGAGGCGGAAAGAACTGCTACCAAAAATGATGAAGGCCAGGGAAGAGGGAAAAATCGCGTATTTATCATTTGACAAACTGGTGGTAAGAGTGCGACATGATGTCGCAAACCATGGTTAGACAACCGAGTACATGCTGACGATCCTGACAAACGTTGTTGTAATAACTTAACCATGGCGTCAACTACACAACAAAATGACTGGTTAACGCCTCCGTATGATACAGCGTATGATTATAATGAACATTGTTACGAGCACGATATTGATACGGGTTGTTTGTTGTATGACCATTTGTCCACTCAATGTAAATATTACACCCCAGCACAATTTTCAACCAACTTTATCAGTGCTGGAAAACAGCCAAATAAACTGAGTATGATACACTTTAATGCCCTGAGTTTAAAAGCTAACTTACTCAAGCTTAAAGACTCTATCCAAAGCATAGAGTATAACTTTCATATAATTGCTATATCAGAAACGTGGCTTAAAGAAAACAGTTGGGACGGAAGTGAAGTAAACTGTAACGACATCGTATTTTTGGGTTACAAACTGTACTGTAATTCCAGAAGAAAAAAAACAAGGTGGTGGCGTTGCCATATATGTGTGTGAAGCTGTACTTAACAATTGCCAATCGTCTGATATTTGTTTAAGGAACATATCGCATGCTGTTGATGACTGTTTTGAAAGCATCTTGATTGAGATACAAATTAGTAAATACGACAAAATCAATGCCGGTTGTGTGTATAGAGCACCGAATACCAGCATCAGCAACTTTAATGACAATCTGTCATTAATTCTGGGAAATCTCACCAGCAATTTTTTTTATATATGTGGTGATTACAATATAGACCTATTGCACTGCGAAGAGCAAGCTGAATCAAAATACTTCATTCATCAAATGTTTCATTTTCTGTTCTGAGCTGTGAAGAAACAAAATGTGCGGCATTGTTTTAAACGGTGCTACGGTGCATATGCCAATTTTCGTCCTGTGTGACAACAGCACGTATGCGGTTATTAACGATGATTCAACATATCAATATAACAGAACGTTAGATGAGGACTTATGTATGAGCCGTCAATTTTTTTCTCGAGTGTTTATGTCATTGTCCGTGATTCACAACCATATGAGGATCGATTCAATCGTGGTCCTAAAGCTGCTTAGTTTGGTGTGTCTGCTTTATGACGATCGCCATTCGCCATCCATCCTGCACTTGAACAAGCCTGACATTTTCTACACAGAATGTCATGTTGGGAGTTAGTGTAGTAGCCGAGGTATTTAAAGTCTTCTACTTTCTCTAATTGACAGCCACCTAAGGTGTGTAGATTGGGATGTGTACCTGGATTGATGTGAATGTTCTTGGTTTTGCTTGGATTGATAAATAATCCAGTAGCTTTAGAAGCACTTTCGACTTTATGGCGTAGTAGTTCTGCTTCGTGTAGTGTGTCAACGAATAGAGCGATGTCATCAGCAACATCCAGATCGGAGAGATGACGGGCTGGATATCTGGTGCTTCGACGCCCGGAGAGAGTTACCCCTTCCCTCTCATCAACTCGGTTTTCTTAAGTCTTCGTCCAAGACAATGATGAGCCAGTAAAGTGCCAGAGGGTCTCCTTGAAGAACTTCTGCATTAATCTCAAATTGTGTAGTTTCCCCCTGAACGACTGCAGAAGTGTTTTCATACATGATCTGTGTGGCTTTGGCAATTATCTCCGGTATGCCATATGCATGCAGAATCAAGTACAGTTTCTTTATGTCTATTTCAAAGGCTTTTTTGCATTTATAATATATGTATGTTATACGTTTATATACTATACAGTCAGGTGGAATATCCATCTTAATAATAAATACTATACAGTCAGGTGGAATATCCATCTTAATAATAAATACTATACAGTCAGGTGGAATATCCATCTTAATAATAAATACTATACAGTCAGGTGGAATATCCATCTTAATAATAAATACTATACAGTCAGGTGGAATATCCATCTTAATAATAAATACTATAGACAACACAAAAATTTCTGAACTGTCACGAAAAGCCATTTATATATTATAGAATTATAAGATGAAATGTGTAAGTTTGTGACAGAGTTTCTTCAGAATAGTTGTCTTAACCATGCGTCAAACTTTGTTGTTCTCAGTTGTCTACAAAAATGTATGATACACTGTACTGTTGCAGTGTTTTTGGCATACATTTAATCACAATTTAACCATATTTAGTACACCAGGGGCCGGCAACCTTTTTGAATGGAAGGCCAAATAAGTGACTTGGGCTAGGTCAACGGGCCACACATTTATTTCTTAATTGTTGGAAACTTGTACATTGTTATGATGCGTTTATATAGTATCTGTACAGGCATTATAGCTCATATGCGTTGAAGCTTAACTTACATATTTTGGCAGTGTATAAATTAAACAGTTTTTATTATTGTGAAACATGAATGGTTAATTTTGAACAATTTACTATTAAAATACACAGTATTCAAGTTCTGCGTTTGCCCAAGTGCTCCACGTCCAAGTAAGCTTGGCAAGTATGATAGTTTTATAAACTGTTCCGTCGACTAGTGCATTTGTTTGCAAGATACACCTCAGTGAGTGTCACTTTTAGTGCCACACATACACATTACATTTTGGTGAACTTCATCTACATAGCTTCCGGCGTGTCGTCGCCTGTAACGGGCTGTAAAATAAAAGCAAATACCAGTTCCGAGATCTGTTACACGTACGACCTTTCTAGTTCACTTTCTGGAGTGTTGAATAGTTGTGTCTCCTACAATCGCAACTTGATGTCGAAAGCGGAAACAAAATGAAAGAAACAAACTAGAAGAGTTCGTTGGCTAGATGTTCTCGTCCATTTAATTGAAAATTCAGCAGGCTGAGATGTGCCACGATGTCGACAAGAAATTATAACTCGCAGATGCACCTGGTGGTCAGCGAGGTCCGGTAAGCCTTACCCTAACGTCTGTTCCACGCGCATTCAACTCTGCCAGAAGGCGGTTGAACTGCCTGGGGATTAGATCACGAGCGCGAACGTAAGTTCACGGTCTTCACGACGGCATTCTGTACCTTTTGTATTTTCATTGATTTGCTACAGTTGGCCCACTGGCCGCGGGTTGCCGACCCCTGTAGTACATAGTCTTCATATAAAATAATATTGTGACTTTATTTTCCTGATACTTTTTCCCTAGCCAAAACAGTTACTTTAATTCCATAACTTTTTCTATGACTAATTCCTCTCATCATCCTGTACAGTGCTTCCCACTGGCTATATGTATGTTGATTATATAGCTCTGCTTGCTGAAATTTGAGTAACATACATAATGTAATTCTTAATAATTGTGAATGCGCGCCCGCGTGTGTGTACGTGCGGGCGTGCATGCGTGCGGACGTACGGGCATGCTTGCAGGCGAGCGGGCGTTCGGGCGCGCGTACCGGCAGACTGCTATTGTAATCTAACAAATGTTCGTTACTTCACCGCTTGTTGTTGATTTTGCAACGTTTGTCGACAGTGTCCATTCCCTACTTGATCACGCCACCAACTGACAAAACCAATTTTGCCGGATGCATTCAACGCGATTCGTCGCCGGATGCATTCAACGTGCTAACGCCACTGCCAATAGCTTCAATTAGGAGACGACAGCGATAAATTTCAATAATGTACGCGGCTGCATATGTGCTACAAAGGCATAGTGTCTACTACCAAGAGGCAACTAATGTACCTGTCGGGCGATAGTTAAGGAGAACAATTGGATGCCGGTCTTAAATTGGATGCTGTAATCTTGTTATCTTTCAAATCGCTGTAAATTGAACCGAACTGACGGTATTAATAACACCGCGAAGTGAACTAATTAAACGGTTTGCAGTTGGTGCGAAATGCGCCCCGGGGAAGGACGCTAGCAGAGAACCCACATAAACGGTCCCGCTTCGTTGATCGCGCGATCTTTGAAATGTCCTTTACGTTGTCCCATCGCCTACGGGTCTACGGAATGTGGGAAGAACTGAAACATTACCAGTAATGCGGGGATGCCGTTTACAAATGGTAGGTACTGCAAAGCGATAATTACCGCCATTATTGCTTATAATAACTTATAAACTAACATATAATTATAATCGATGAAACGTATACATGTATGTATGCGGGTAAGTTAACGTTTTCTGCTTAAACCTCGAGAGCCAATCTTTCACGGATTAATCAACTATCCCACGAATAGGACGTAAAAACCTATATATTTTCAAAATACCCTAATTATGTCAAGATTCTCACCTTTTATGGAGTAAATCAGTTGTTCGTAACGTAAAACGTAACTTAACAATCGCAGGAATCAAGCGCGCGCGGCAAATAATTCGGGAAAACGGCCCCTGCGTCAAGGATTTGGCAACTTTAAGTAGACGCTATCACAATAATGCTTATGTCTACGCTCATGACAATAGCATAGCAATACGAATATTATTTGACACTATCACGGCTAGGGCCTATCGATGGTTGTGAACATCAAATTCTCTCCGACCTTTGTTATTTAGAACTTACAACGAGTATCTATCTGGGAGAGCGTTATGCTGTTTATGTAACGATGCCGTGTGTTTTCTAACATTTGGTAAATATTACTATTACGACTGTCAACTCCCAAGGCATCCCGTCAGGTGACGGGCGTTTTTGCTACTTATTTAAAAGAAAGATGTTTCAGCAAAAAGTTTCTCTACCGTCGACCATATTCAGTCAGTCAACCAAATTACAGAAAACTCGAATGAATATAACTTAGCTTAGGCTGTTTATATTACGAATGTTTAATTCAGTTGAACATTGAGTTATCTTTAAGCGTTAAGCAACATCTAAATCAATGAAACACACATTAGAATACCTGAAGACATACAGAAATGTAGCAAGTAAAATTTACTTTGATACCGAAGTTCTATCAAAGCCAGTGGCGTCGGAACATAATTCATATTGAAAATTTTTCGCCGTCGTATCTTCATCTCTTCTTCAGCAAAAAACAAACATTCACGCTCACATTTACTGGGGAGGGGGGGCGAACCATGTCTGTCCCCACCGAAATTCTTTGGGGCAGTTTCCCCCCTCTTCCCGCGCCTATAATCAAAGCTTTGGTTTGAAGACAACATTGCATTTTTCGTTTAAAAATAGCTAACACAATTAATATTACAGTGCGACACATTTCCAATATACCACAAAAATTAAGTGTTTGATCAGTGTATCTTATATACAAAATTGTTACACATTGATCAATATGGTGATAGCACCAGCCATGGTCTCTCCTCCTTACTTACACACACACATATATATATATATATATATATATATATATATATATATATATATAAATGTTCTGGCGAGGTCTGGTGCGAGCCCTATGTGCCACTTGACTCGAAGAGTATAATATATATATATAGTTAATTATTTCCAGTACTGTATATATATATATATATATATATACATACAGTACTGGAAATAATTAACTGGTACACTTGAAAATTGCATGACTTTCTTACTTCGATTAAGTTTGATCTTTTCAAGCACCAAATAATTTAGCATCATTGTATAGGTAAGTTATTTATAACATATCTACGATAGTCTAGGACAGTTTTTCAAATAAAATATCGATATTTGACGTGTTTATTGACAGAATCTTGCACTTGCGGTAGATTTACAGAGTACTCTAGAGTCTCTTTAGGTAAGATATACTTTGAGTGTACTTAAGATAGAACAGTTTATGTGAACATTTTGTATTATGTGGGTGATGATATGTGATCTTGGTATGCTGATTGATGAGTTCAACTGCTATCAACCTTGTTTTTAGAGGTTATATGCCATAAATAATGATTATCTGATTTAACAAAATTCATTAAATTTATTTATTTAAATTTCATGGAGAAAATGAATACTATTATTACAAAATACAATTTTATGGTGGTTGCAAATACAATATAGAACAAAGGTTTGTCAAATAACATAATTTTTGTTTGTTTCGTGAATAGAAAAGATGAACGGAAACCATCGAATGACTGATGAGCGACGCTTTGAGGTTGTGGTACTACACAGAAATGGAGCCAGCAGGAGGGTTATTGCAAGGAAATTGAGAATGTCCAAGATTGTAGTTGCTAGCATTGTGCAGAAGCCCCGGAATACAGGCTCTGTGAAAAATCGTCGACTCATCCGTACGTCCTTGAATGACCGTCGCTTGACCTCCAGTGACTTAAAGAAACGTTGGCAAGATGAGTGTGGACTTAACGTTTCTAGTCGACCAGTTAGGAACAGATTAAAAGTGGCAGGATTAAGAGGGAGTGTTGCCGTTAAGAAGCCCCTGTTCTCTGCCAAGAACCGAAAGGCACGGTTGCAATGGGGAAGGAGGCACATACATTGGTATGATGATGACTAAGCAACGTGCTTTGTTGTCAGATGAAATCAGCATTGAGCTTTTCAACTCTCTTTTTTAAAAGAGAGTTTATGTGATGAGGAGACATGGAGAAAGATATAGTGAACAATGCATCATCCAACTGTGAAGTTTGGTGGTGGCAAACAAATGATATGGGGTTGCTTTAGCGGCCAAGGTGTTGGTTTCCTCCACAGGGTCGACGGCACGTTAGGCCAAGCATAGTACATCAAACTCCTTAAAAAGAGCATGTTGCCAAGTGCAGATAAGCTGCACGGTGGCAGAGATTACATCTTTCAGCAAAACAGTGCGCCATGCCACAAAGCAAAGAAAGTCATGGACTTTTTTGAAGAAAAAGTCATCACAGTAATGGACTGGCCAGCCCAATCTCCAGACCTAAACCATATCGAGAATTTGTGGCAAAACCTGAAAGTGCAGGTTCATGACTGCAAGCCAAGTTCCTTGGATGACCTTTGGGAGAAGCTAAATACTGCCTGGCAGAGTATAAGACACGCCGAACTCTTAAAACTAATCCATTCAATGCCTAAGCGAGTCAAGGCTGTTATTTCAGCCAGAGGAGGTGCTGCTCGATATTGATATATGCCACAAACAAAGAATGGAGAACAACAATTAGTATGACAATTTCTTAAATCCTTAACTTTGTCTCAT
>OZ023218.1:17870777-17915777 GCA_963995525.1 Escarpia spicata | reverse complement strand
ATTGGACTCTCAGTCGAGAGATTCCGGGCGCCATTCCTCTTGCTGCCGTTTCGCAGGTTCGCTCACTCCACGGTGCTCCAGTTCACTCTGCTGTATGGATGAGTACCTTGCTATATACAGTAGTGTATATAATTTTTGTATACGAATAATCTTCGCGCTGGAATTGCACCGTGGCTGAATGCTTCTCAGGGAAGTGAAGATGGTGTTAAGATGAACAGTTCTGCCAGATATTGAAGTGTAACGCGCTATAAGTAGTCCATTGACGCGATACCGCGCTATAAGTAGTCCATTGACGCGATACCGCGCTATAAGTAGTCCATTGACGCGATACCGCGCTATACAAGACCTTATCGTTACTTTATCCAGTTTCGCCTGGCTCCCTTCATGTTTGTTTCACGATGTTGTGTATCTCTGTAGTTCGCAGCACCTTCAGTACTACTCGTGTCCTTCTTCATTTGTCGCCTTTATTTACATGTATTTAGCTTTTCAAGGTCAAACTTTACCCTGGTGTTATTTTGTTTGCTGATATTCTTCTGTAGAAATTGAACAAAAATCATTATTAGGCCTATCAAGTAACTTCCTATATCAAACTAGTTATTTGTCAGGAATAAACCCAGTGAGTCCTCTCTCGCTGGAAGTAGGAGTTCAGAATGGTTTATAAATAACACACCGGCATATAGAAGATGGTGTTGGCTTGTGTGAGCCCCATACACAAGCAGATAGCGAACATTCGTTGTTCACCCTATCCCCTGGTAGGGATGTAGCTGACCCCTATACCGATGGCTGCATGCAGCATCAGGCCTGTACCACTCGTTTACTCTACACAGAACTTACAGTTAGTACTGTTGTTTAACGCAAAAAAGTGGAAAGACGTGTGACAGACAAACACGTTTCTGACACAGGGTATACAGGGTTGTTGTAGCCAGTTATTAATTTCTGCTATTAATAAGTTCAACAACACTATGTAGAGTCATTGCGGCGAGAACAGGTACTATCCTGGCC
This sequence comes from Escarpia spicata, assembly GCA_963995525.1. Taxonomy (NCBI): domain Eukaryota; kingdom Metazoa; phylum Annelida; class Polychaeta; order Sabellida; family Siboglinidae; genus Escarpia; species Escarpia spicata. The sequence continues at coordinate 17,914,775 of OZ023218.1, read as the reverse complement.
GCAACAGGTTGTTCCTTGCGCACAGGTGGATAAGATAGGGGACCATCTGTATCGCCCGTCGTGCTGTTCAACCCGCCGCCCAAATGTCATTTGATGTTGTAATGGGGTAATTGGCGCCGACGAAGCCTCTGCCGAGTATCGGCTTAACAGAAAGCGACGAATCGTCTAATCATTACAGCAACGGTTCTTTGCCGTCTGCGCTGACAAAGCGGAAAGGCCGTCTCCTGCACAACCCATGCAGCCGGGCGGACGCTCACTGGCAATTAGCATGGCAGCCGGAGATGGAAACGGGTTGGGAAAGGGGCGAGATCGTGCCGCCCCCACCCCCGACATCAGGGATGAGCGAACAACGGGTGTGGGTAATAGGGACAATAAGGATTGTTCGAGCTGCCAGATTGTCTGCCTGGCGGATAGAGGGTTTGTCGGGTTTTAAGACAAAGACGGTTACACAGCTGGGCGGCAGAGAACGCTCGATTTGCAAAAACACGCTTCAAACACGCGCACTGTCATAACCAGCCGACTATTGTCTCCCTGAAAATTCAGTTCGCAAACCCACTAGAAAAAAGCCGGTCAAGGACAACGCTTTTGCATTCCTTCAATTCCTTCAATTTGCTTACAATCGCAGCAAACAACTATTCGTCCTTTTTACACAACGACCCCGTGTACCTACCTACAAGGTGAATCCAGTTAAGAACAGCGGCAGCGGGAAGCGGGAAGCGGGAAGCGGGAAGCGGTATCAACAACGGCGTCGACGGTGATGGTGATATTCTAATAAAATTACTGTATTTACGGGCCCAACCAATGTTCACTTGTGCTCAATTATGAGTTACTTAGCAGTGACACTACACATTTTGCTGAATATAGTACAATGACGCTAAATGACTGGGGGTCCGTTTTGGGCAAAGAGGCCCGTTTTGATGATTAGCTGCTACACTGAATAGGTATATCTATTGACTATTACGGCGTGTTTCCTCAGTATGGTAGTATTCTCGGTTTCGTATATATATATATATATATATATATATATATATATATATATATATATATATATATATATATATATATATAGTCAACATTCCATATGAGCGTCAAGTATTTTGACACAGATCACACTAAACTGACCCCGGGGTTAATTTTTAATGCACTTTACTACTCTGGCAGTGCGTTCGTACACTGGGCACTGGCGTGTGTTACTAGGCCATCGGAGACAAGCGGAGCAAGCATAGCGTACGCACTCGCGAAACAACCTCCGAATATATTCGACAGATGTTTCCTAAACGACCGCTAAAATGAGTGCCTTTCGATAAGATCTGGCAATTATTAGGCTAGTCGATGGTGACAGTTTTCAAGTTATTAGCCTTAGTTTGTGTTAGTTAGCTACTTTGATGTAAGTACTAATCAGACGTATAAATACTGACAAAAATCGAAAAGCTCAAATGGCTGTCAATCGGCTTACAATGGCGCATTCACGCTGCTGTCTGATACGACAGCCGAGTACAATCGAGAGTGAAAGGTTAAGGCTCGCTAATGATAATTCCGATGCGGCATCAGCATTTGGCTATTTTGCACGACCCTGTAACGACGGGACTCGCTAATAGGTGACGTACTGATTCATGCAGTCCAGTCTTATAATCAATTATACTGACAACCTGTGATTGATTAAGCCAGTTGGATGTGGCAAAGAACGATCTATCAAAAACCATTGAGGCAATTGTTATACTAACCACCTAAACAGTTTGATGCTGTTTTACGTCAGCAAATATTTTTTTTTAATATAAAGTAAACGTGTCAACAAAATTTAAGTATATGCTATTGCTAGTGGGTCTCAATGTCGTCATTTTACAGAGGGGCAGCAAATAAAAGGCAGAAGTAGGAGCGAAAGCCAACTGACTGAACAGACATCGCTTTTCTGGTTTCACTGCATTATTACGAGGTACAGAAAGTTGATTTTGCAAGATTTTGCAAATTTTCACGTGTAGGTATGGAAATAAAATCGCACCAAAATATGCGAATTGGTATGTACTGTTGTTGTGCATAATTTCGGCTTCATAGGATGTGTCTCATATATATATATATATATATATATACATATATATATATTATATAATATATTTATATATATATATTTATATTATTAAACTAATGCACTGTTTTGCTCATAATTGGTTTTTTTACGGAAAATGACACAGGACCATTTATCAAACGATAACATAGCAATTAATATAGCTAGATGGTTGTCTGTGGTATCATTGGAAAGTCCAAACAATTGTCTTTCATGTTGTACCCGTGTATGTCAAAATGTCTACTTCTGACTTATTCCTGATTTTATTTTCATGGATCGGGGTCTGTCATATTAGGCCCTACCTTTCATAAATGAGAGTGGGAACACCAGACACGGTGTCTACCAATTGCTGTAATACATTCCGTGCGTGTGTGTGTGGGGGGGGGGGTGCGTGCGTGTGTGCGTGCGTGAGTGTGTGTGAGCGTATGTGTGCGTGCGTGTCGTGTGCTTCCATGTGTGTGTTTGTGCGTGTGCGTGTTTGTGCGTGTGCGTGTTTGTGCGTGTGCGTGTGCGTGTGTGTGTGTGTGTGTGTGTGTGTGTGTGTGCGTGCGTGCGTGCGTGCGTGCGTGCGTGCGGGCGTGTTTTGTATGTGCGTGTGCGTTTGTGCGCGTGCGTGTGCGCGCGCGCGTGTGTGTGTGTGTGCGTGTGTGCATATATAAGTAAGACGCATGTTACAGGTGAGTACATCTTGTGGTTGTCGAGTAGGCACCATTTGCAGTGTTATGAGACTCCGACTTGTGTACGTTGTTTCTTCCTCTGACGGTCTATGCGGCGGCAGCTGTACATTGGGACACATCAAGAAATTAATATCCACGTGTATAATAAAATTTATACAGTGCTGAAAATCACGCAATACATTGTATAGTTAGCATTGCTCTAAGATGCTGCTGGTAGCTCGCATACTACGGCACATGCAGTACTAACGCGAATGAGGAGAACTTAAACTTAATCGAATAGTTCTATACCAATTATTTTCGTTGTGAGGCGAAAGGGCAAAATTGCCCCAGATGACGATGCTATCAGCAACTCCAGTCGATCTGACAAAGGGTGACACAATTCGATGCGATCGTTATCAGATAATGAGAGATGAGTGGTAGCGAATCTTATATACGTTGACGCTGTTAAAAACGGTGTTAGCGGACAACTACTTTCGTTGTTCGAGTGACAAAGAAGACGAAAAAGATTCTATTATGGCTGCCAGCGGCGTTTATATAATAAACATATTATTATATTGAAAATAACTGCGCGTCGGTGAATGTGTAAGGTATACTGGATTCGATGTGCAAATATATAATTATACCAGTTAAGCCCATTTACTTTACGTCAGTAGCAAGACCACCTTGCCGGGTATAATTTAAACATAACTAGTTTCTGCGTGTTAAATTCATGTTGGATGATAAACACTTTTAGAGTATGCTTCAGTTTATGCAAACAACATGTGTGTCCCATCATGTGCCGAATACGGCGAGGTCGTCGTCGTTCTTCTTGTTCACTATACATAGAAATCTACCACGTTGTGTGATGACTTGGTTGAGTTGACACGCCGGCTGATTGGCGCAGCATTCATTCCGATGTCCACGTTTAATTGCGCCTAATAACATGGCAGAGACCGGACGTCGCGTTATTAGGACGCAACATTGGAATACGATATCGAGTATACATTCGTTGAACAGACGCCGGACAGCGTAAACCGGACGACGGTGACGCTCCATTACCTCCTCCCCGCTGTTCCCTGCTAGAGCAGATCTGTTCAACAAGACCTCATGCCGAGTCCCCGTTGAGTGGCGCAGCTCGCTTGCTCATTTAGCTATCACGTGATGCTAGTTGCGCCAAAACGAGTTGTGCCGGACAATGCAGTCCTGCCACACGGTCAGACAATATTATGGTCTACCACCGGCTCGGACAATAGTCATTATTTGCGCCTTGTTGCACAACCGTCGTCTGACCACGCCGTGATGTGCCAATACGTCACTTTCTATAACAAATGGCCCCATGTTTGTGTCATAAAGTTAATATTAAAATGAATCTGTCTTTGTTATAACATTTAATACATGAATAAATACATTCATTCGTGCATGATTAAATGACATTGTTGGCAGGGCATTTTTTATTAAATTTTCACTGGTGGAGCAATGTAACAATAGGACACTTTCAATAGTAAAAAGGCACAGTGTTCAAGAAGACAAATACACACATGCACACGCACACGCGCGCGCACTCGTGAACGCATGCACACCCACATACACACACCCACTCTACATATTAAGAAGTCTCTAGCGGGAGGAAGCATCGTGGTAACTCCAGTAGCATCAATCCCCTCGCCAATGCTGGTTCCTCGCTTCTGTATGTTCCGGGGTTGCTTAACACGATTACCTAACTGCGTATTTCTGCTTTCGTCGTTGGTCTGCAGGAATGACAAATGTATCGTGTAGCTGTTGCACTGTGTTGTTCGGCCGCTGCGATGTCAGTACACAACGATACAGGGGTTATCTGCGACTCGTGGTTTGCTTCATGCTGTCGTTCACCCTGGTAACGGCCGTTGATATTCATAGCCATATATCGGTTGTTGCCCACCTGTCTTCTGTTGTTACTGAGAACTGGAGCCACCAGCAACAACGTATGTCATTGATGATAATTCGCATTATGATAAATGGTTTTAACTAACACCCTGTGGATCACTTGCCCGTGTAATTGTGGCTGCTATTTGCGGCATCAGATTTAAAGTCGCCAATAGTGTCCACGAACACTTTAAGTTTACCTTCAAGGCCTGCCACTTTCTCGCCAAGACTCAACTCACTTAACTCCTCAGGGTGACATATTGGGATCATTTTCCAGTCACGTGCACCACACTGCGTTTTAATATAATTCTCGATTAAGCTACTAAGTGCTCTCAGAATGTCGTCACTCATAGTCTTTTTGCATGACGTTTTTCTCGATTATGTAGGTTCTAAAATGTTAGTCTCTTCAATTTGGGACCGCAAGATACACTGGTATAAAATGGCGCCATCATCTTTATGATACTGTCTCTGCTGGCGCAGTCTCGATGGTACTGTGCATACATTTGTGATTCGTTTACCAGAATAACAATATCGATATCATGAGTACTTTGCGATTGTGTGAGACTTCGTTCGTGTTGTTGTCCAAAGGGTAGTGCAAGCCTTAACACTTCCTGTGAGACTGTTCGTTCGTGTTGATGTCCAGAGGGTAGTGCAAGTCTTAACACATCCTGTGAGACTGTTCTTTCGTGTTGTTGTCCAGAGGGTAGTGCAAGTCTTAACACTTCCTGTGAGACTGTTCTTTCGTGTTGTTGTCCAAAGAGTAGTGCAAGTCTTAACACTTCCTGTGAGAGTGTTCGTTCGTGTTGTTGTCCAGAGGGTAGTGCAGGTCTTAACACATCCTGTGAGACTGTTCGTTCGTGTTGTTGTCCAGAGGGTAGTGCAAGTCTTAACACTTCCTGTGAGACTGTTCTTTCGTGTTGTTGTCCACAGGGTAGTGCAAGTCTTCACACTTCCTGTGAGACCGTTCGTTCGTGTTGTTGTCCAAAGGGTAGTGCAAGTCTTAACACTTCCTGTGAGACTGTTCGTTCGTGTTGTTGTCCAGAGGGTAGTGCAAGTCTTAACACATCCTGTGAGACTGTTCTTTCGTGTTGTTGTCCAGAGGGTTGTGCAAGTCTTAACACTTCCTGTGAGACTGTTCGTTCGTGTTGTTGTCCAGAGGGTAGTGCAAGTCTTAACACTTCCTGTGAGAGTGTTCGTTTGTGTTGTTGTCCAGAGGGTAGTGCAAGTCTTAACACATCCTATGAGACTGTTCTTTCGTGTTGTTGTCCAGAGGGTGGTGCAAGTCTTAACACTTCCTATGAGACTGTTCGTTCGTGTTGTTGTCCAGAGGGTAGTGCAAGTCTTAACACTTCCTGTGAGACTGTTCGTTCGTGTTGTTGTCCAAAGGGTAGTGCAAGTCTTAACACTTCCTGTGAGAGTATTCGTTTGTGTTGTTGTCCAGAGGGTAGTGCAAGTCTTAACACTTCCTGTGAGACTGTTCGTTCGTGTTGTTGTCCAAAGAGTAGTGCAAGTCTTAACACTTCCTGTGAGAGTATTCGTTTGTGTTGTTGTCCATTCCATGCACTCGACATTGTTATTCGCTATAACAATGTGTCTCTTCGTCTTCTTCGTGTTATTGTGGAAACCCCGGCAGTCGAGAAATATCTCCACTGTTTTTTTGGGGTGTGTGAGTTTTTAAATTTATATGTTACTCTCTATAAAGAAGTTTACTGTAATTATTTACATGGCCATGGGAACGGAGGGAGTTCAAACAAAGCTTTGCCAAACTATTTTTTACTTATCATTTCAGATGTGAATTTATAACAAAAACGTGCCGTTGTAGGTATCGGGAGACCACAGTCTATTGGGTCGTGTACTTGAAATACCGTTGAAAGTGCTACACGTATCGAAAAATCGGAATTTGCAGCGCACGTCATATAAAGTCGTACTGTCAATGAATGTTGCCATCTACAGCGACGCCACCTTTTTATATTGAAATTGCTCCCAAAATGTACCCCATGTCCATCTCCAAGACCTTGTGGGACTTCGACACCGCAGATTATCCTTTTATGGATAATGTTAATTATCCATAAAAGGATATCTTTTACTATCTCCGTTCTGCTATAATCTCAATGAGTATGAACGATACACGTTTGCTGTGATACGTTTGCAACAAAACGCCCCTGAATGCATTGTGATCTGTGTGTAAAATGAACTCAGAAAATGCTGACAGCTGCTATTCAAATTCGTGGGTCGTGTCTCGTTCGTTTCGGGTGATGACGCTATCAATGGTGGTTGTGTCCACGTAAACCAAAAGGCGCACCTCACAACTGTTCCTAATTTCTTAGAAAATAGAGCGGCCAACACGTGAAAGACTATGATTGATATAAATATGGTGTAACTGGTTTTGTTGTGAAGACGTCGTCGTATCCAGTCGTGTATGCAAAATATTAGCTAAACGACGCAGCCATGTGTATACCGTTAACAGTATATTACCACAAAGAAAGCTGCGTCACGTTCTGCCAACATAAAGAATCCTAACTCAAGCGATGGCAAAATAGCAGTAGCGATGAGACACTGGACACCTTTTATAACGACAACCGCCCGTCTTTGAAAGTGTGCAGGCAACAACAGCAACAGTAGCGGCAGCAGCACGGCGACCGGGTTGACGATGCAGTCAAGCAGAAACCCTCGCCACTTGAGAAGCACAACGATTGTATCTGGAGCGATTTAGTATACCCTCGAGACGCCAGCCCGTGGAAACCGAGGCGACCCGAGAGAGAGAGCGCGCGTCGGCTCAGATGACCCGTGCATGCCGAAGCTTTCATGCCTTCACGCTGACGGAACACGCCACGACAACGCCAGCCATGTGTGTATGGGACGTACTCTCTTTGATGGCGGCGACGTCTTACACCAAGTCACGCCTCAACAACAAGGGCACTTAATGCAGGACGTGTACTTCAACCGTTGGCGCGAGGTTCAGACCTATCCTTGATCAGTGCATGTTTTATTGGGAATGTATAATTTTATATTTTGCAGGATTTCGGTTTGGCGAGCGATGTTGTAGGTAACGCTACAACATGCACTTATGATGAGTGTCGTACCGCATCACTACTACATTCAGAATAAGATAACTATGGTTTAATAAATAATTTTTTTCTGCAAATCATTAATTTGGTAAAAAGTAAAACCAATAGAATAAAGCCTTTATGTGACTTCGATATATGCTCAGTTCATTAGTTTTGGCAAGATAGCATAAAAATAGTCACATGCATGGAATTATATCAAACAGTATAACCACCTTATAAAATGTTGATATCAGTTAAACAAGCATTGATCAGCCATAGCCGAGAAACAATATAAAAAATGTATACGTAGCCTTACAATAATTAAACATTGATATATTTTCTAAAGTTTTTTTTAAATATGTCAAAGAAAACTGTCAGCTGTTATGTCCGTAGTGTATATCAAAGGCATAGTCTGATTTAAGCGAATAATTTGTTTTGACTTGATATACATCCATGCAAAACAGTACCCTTCGAGGGTGCAAATATTTTGTGCAAAGATGCGACGTAAAATCGTTGTGGATCACAAATATTTAAGCAGATGGGACTTCACCACACCATGGTAACCACCAGAACTCAGGATGCGCCATTTTAGTGTTTTATATATATATATATATATTATGTTATATATATATATATATATGGGCTACAGTTACCTTTTTGTGTGCACTTGGTAAAAGGTAACAGCACAAAGAACTGAGCAGCACGGGAAACAAAGCCGTCCTCGTGACATAGAGGACTAAAATTTTAAACGCAGAGTGACACTACACACAAAGAACTGACTCATGTATCATCTGATCTGAACGGTTTAACCCGCTGGAGAATAAGTATTTATTACTAAAATATATACACAAAATATACTCCACCGCATACAGCGTCGTCAAACGATGGCGACTACAAAGTGCAGCTGTGACTCTCATCCATTCATAACACATATATAGAAAATATAACTTTTGTAAAGTGGTTTATCAAATGGAACTAAATCAACACGCCCATTATGGAAAAAGTTATAATATAAAGAACGCTAAAACAACATAGACTCGATATACACACATTTGGTTAATTGGCATGCGAAGTATCAAACATGCCCTTATTCGTGCACTTAGAACGAGACACACACACATATATATATGTACAGCAGAACGTTGAGCTATATTTAAACTGTTGCAGAACGCCGAAGGACATTTGTCTATCGCCGCCAGCATTCCAGTGTTTTATAGTTCTGTGTTTATAGCGCGTGTCGTCTTGTCATTGAAGTCAACAGACACGCTAAGATTGCATCTACGTTTCTTCTCCATCCGTGGGTGAATGCACCGTTGACGTAAATTACACGAAGAAGAGTAGTGCTACGTTTTGTACGGGCACTCAACTTTCTGTCACAGTAAGACTGTGATTACGAGTTAATATAGAACTATTTTATTCAACCAGAGAGCGTCTATTTTCAGCGGTTTTAAACAATCGCCGGAATAGTATGTACACAACCTTGTAGTAAACAGATCACTTTTAAAGTTACTGGCCATGGTTTGCTTGTAATTGTAGTTTCATGTGCAGGCGACTTGAACGAAATATGCTTGATAGAGTAGCTAACCATTCGCATCCAATTGACGATTAATGAAGGCGCCAACTTATTGCAGTTTGTGCGACAGGTGTGATGTACCGATCAGTACAGTTGTAATACACTGAGCAGTACCGTTGTAATACAACGAGCAGTACAGTTGTGATAAACAGAGCAGTACAGTTATGATGCATCGAGTAGTACAGTTGTGATGCACCAAGTAGTACAGTGGTGATACACAGAGCAGTACAGTTTTGATGCATCGAGCAGTACAGCGGTGATACACCGAACAGTACAGTTGTGATGCACCGAGCAGTACAGTTGTGATGCACCGAGCAGGACAGCTGAACACTTGTAGAAGATTGGGGTATCCTTCACCGACACCAAGAAGCTCCCTTCAGAAAAAAAGTTTAGTTCTGAGATTTCCTAAGCAGGCACACGGTTTACAATAAGTCCGGATTATAATTCACCATCGAATTAACAATGTTGCTAATGATGTTTGATGGAATGCGTTTTTTTATTATTCATTTGTATAGATGTCAATAACGCCGGGATGATACTGCTGACGGTCACGGGTGTTGAGGCTTTAGTGAGTGCCCACTCATTAAAGTGGAGGCCGCAAAGTTGGGCACGAACGGGAACCCACCGTACGACAGGGAAAGTCTCGCAGGGTCGACGACGTGACACTGCGGGCATGTGCACGGCGTGCGCCAGCGCTCCAGCAACAAGTGAGTGTGCGCCTCGCGCGATGCTGTCGGTGCGTGAGCGACGGTCGATGGAATAGCACTAGGCGTCACTTCCATCGCCGATGTAGTTGCAGTGATTTCTCGCGCAAGTGGCGACACCATTGGTGTGACTGGCGCCGCCAATCGGCCGCTGCCAGCTGGTATGGTGGGCAACGACGGCACGGGTCGAGTCCGATATACGTCACCGACGAGTTTTTTCATCTCCTCAAGCGAGTTCGTCAGCATGAGGATGTAGTTCTTGGCGAGCAACAACGTGGCGATCTTCGAGAGCTTCCGCACAGATGGCCCGTTAGCGTACGGCATCACCTCACGCAGCCCATCCAACGCCGAATTAAGGTCATGCATTCTCTTGCGTTCTCGGCAGTTGATCTTCAGGCGCAGATCCTGCAGCTCGTCTTCCGTGTACGTCTTCTCATCGGCGTCGTACTTCGGGTGTTTAGACGACTTCCGGTGCGCACTGACATCACTTCCTGAACGTCCCCCGAGCAGCGACGACGTATCGCTACCGCAGTTCGCATCGTCACTGTCAGAGCAGACGTCGTTCAGCCCCGTCACGTCGACGAACTCGGACGAACGGCCGTCACTCGCATTCATCGTCTGCAGAAAATAACAGAAACATTGTGACACTGACATAATGACAACCATACACATTACTCCAAACAACAATGGAGATACACGTACAATACAGTAACCGTTCATTTAATACGTTTTGAGAGAGAAATAAACAGAGAGAGAGAGAAAGAGGGGGGGGGACGGGAGGAAGGAAGGGAGGGAGGGTGGGGGGTTGGTAGGATAGGAGGGAGGGCGGGAGAGAGGGAGTGAGGGAGGGCCGGGGGAGGGATGGAGGGAGGGAGTGAGAGAGCGTCACACGCGCGATGCCTTAATATGACACACTTCAGAGTTAATACATATTAGTCAGTTAACAGAACGTTGCCGAGCGCTGGAAACAACTAGAAGTAGAGTGAAACCGAACACCTTACCTGTAGTCTTCACCTCCCTCGACAACTGGAATATCCGCGCGATGATCGCAGAATAAATTCGACGATTCGTATAGAAGCTAGAACTTAATTAGGATTCTGACGTGGGACCACCTTGGTGTCGATATATTTATACCCGCGCGCCTAGCTTGTCACGCCATTTATACCCGCTCAAGAAACCCCAACACACGTCATTCTCTTCCCTTCAGTGCCGCGCTGACGGACAGGTGACAGTGACACCAGTGATTGGCTGACACCAAATATCTTGTCGACCAGTCAGAGCTGACGCCTGCTGGGGGCGTGGTTAGTTTGATGAAGGCGGGTGAATAGTGCCAGTTGTTACAATGGCTCGCGGCCTATTCAAAAGGTGTCTTAATTATATTAGCGGACGACGCGTCTCGCTTCGCTTGACGTGTGTGATTAAGTTAGAGTACCATCCGTGCGGCCGATTGGAACATAAGATTGCAAGTAGCGGCCATATTGCCCGATAAACACAGACGTTTGCTTCTGATACATTATATATATATATATATATATGAATGTATATATACCGCCTTTGATCTCACATTATATGAAATAGCCTTTGTTGTATATACTCCAATCTGCATATAAACAACTCCATTCTACGGAGATTGCTCTATTAAAGGTGCAAAATTATATAACTGTAAATATGGATAAAGGTAAACCTCGCTTACATTGCTTGATATATATGCTGCCTTTGATATACAAGTGAAGAGGGTCATCTGGGTGGTTCAAATGAGTGATATTTTTTCTTATTTCACAGTCAGTTTACCTTTTGTTCTCGTGATGTTTCGACTGCTGAAAGCAGTCTTCATCGGACGACTACCGCTAGATAATGACACGGTAATCCTTCACCCAGTCTGAAGAACCTCTTCACTCATATACAATTAAACTATGCAACTGAAATAGTGGAGAAACTACGTAGATTAGAACGATTAGAGCAAAACATCGCTCGACACCAGAATCACCTGGTGTTTTCACTCAGGTGCAGGGACGAATACATCGCTCCCCCAGTCTTTGATTTGATTTATTGTTTATTTCCAAGTGGAAAATGCATACAAAGATATGCAACATACAATACATAAACATTTACACATGGAAATGGGGAAGATAGAATCAAAAACCCCATCAACACGAAACGAGCCCACTGCACCATTAAAAGGGTCAAAAAGGACCCTACGAGAGAGAGAATCCGAGTAATTAACATCAAATTGGATAGTTACAAACACGAGAAAGACAATACCGAAGACGCATTGTTTACGCAGTTGCCTAGCAACGTTAATGAGAGCGTGGTGTCACACCTGGCGCGAACACACGAGTTGGTGTATAACAACACTAAATGGCGACATCAACAAAAGCTGGAACGTTGGAAACAACAAAGTAAAGAGACAGAGACCACCACTGATCTATCAGATGAACAGCTTAAGAAGTGGGTAGTTAACATGTCGCAGTATGAACTGAATGATGCAGAAACGAAGGTTCTCCACGAAAGGACTCAAGTATGCTATAGCGCCGAAGCAAATTTAAATAGAGGAATATATAGTAGCCACTGAACAGGCTTGCTCTATGTTACCACAAACAGAAGCAGAAAGTTTGCGAGCAGATAGGAAAGGGATTCCGAAATCAGCAAAGCCTCCCAATTCCAGCACCAGTAAAGAAGAGAGTAACGCACTTATATCACTCGGAAAAAAACGAAACAATCATCGTTCTACCGGCAGACGAGGGACGTGCCACGGTAGTAATGGACAAAGCACAATATGAGAAGAAACTACGTGAGATGCTGGATGACGAGAAAACATAGTGCAAATTGAAGTCGGATCCAAATGCTAAATGCAAGAGAAAACTAATTGCCATCCTCACCAGACTAAAGATAGAGAGGGCAAGATCACAGAACAACAGTACTAATATCTCTACCCCTCATCAGACGCTATCCCTAGACTGTATTGTACACCGAAAATATACACACAAAAAAGACAAGCCCATAAGATCTAGTGTGGACTATACTGGCTCAATAGCGTACAACGTGTCACGAAGCTTGGTAGATCTTCTTGGCCCTATGGTAGGACCATGTGAAAAACTCAAGACACTTGGCAGAAGAACTGAAATCACTGACGCTATACGAAGATGAAATGTTCACCTCCCATGATGTCGTGTCTCTGTTCACGAACACATCTATACTGAAGCTAATTGGGATAATTAACACCAGACTACAGAATGACGCTACATTAGCAGACCGGATGAGACTGGAAATAGACGATATTATGGAACTACTGGACTTTGTTCTGTACACAACCTACTTCATATTCAGAAACACTCTATACCAACATAAATTTGACACAGCCATGGGTTGCCCTGTCTCCCCCATTGTAGCCAACCTCTTCGTGGAACATCTCGAGAAAGAGGCCATCACCACAGCGCCTGTCACGTGTAAACCAAGAATGTAGAAACGCTGTGTCGATGACATCTCGAAGTTATAAAGACAGGGATGACACAACACCTGACCGACCATCTTAACACAGTGGATGAAACTAACAGCATAACATTTACACACGAAGAGGAAATGGAAAGAAAGATGCAATTTTTAGACACGTTTCTATTCAGAAAGGAATCGGGGGAGGTGAAACTTCTGATATTCTGGAAGAGTACCCACACGGACCGATATCTAAATTTCTCCTCACATTATCCATTACACCAGAATATGGGAGTGATCCGTAAGCTACTAAACATATGTGAAACGCTTGTCACAGAGGAGGAAGATAAACGTATAGACAGAGAACACATCAAATAAGTCCTAAAGAGATACGGGTATCCACAGTGGACCATATCAACGGTGCAGAGAAAGATGAAACAAAAGAATGAAGTCAACATCAGGAAGAAGACTGTGGAAAAAGACAAGGGCAAAGGCATGGTGGTACTTCCGCATGTCCAAGAATTATCCGAAACCACATCACGGATCATGAAGAGATACAAGGTGTATCTCTTCACACAGCAATGAAACGTCACAACACCATCAAGAGGTCACTGATAAGGCCAAAAAACAAAGTGGAACCACACACGATGTGTGAAGGAGTGAACGCTATAGCATGTAAGAACTGCAATGCCACATAAAAAGTTAAAGTAAAGTTAAAGTTATTATATAGCACAGTATCCAATCCTCAGGACTGCTCAAAGCGCTTTACATTTTACTCCCTGGCAGTAAAGGGAGTTTCGAATACCACCTCGACTCGCTGCAATTACTGCGCGAAGACTATTCGTACACACATATCCACCACTGTCTATAGCCAGGTACTCATTCATACAGCTGAGTGAACTGGAGCAATATAATATTCGCAACAAGAACGTGGAATGCTCTGAACTGGAAACTCCGTAGCTAAAATATGTAGCCATATATGATGCACATATAACAACAAGTTTATTTGGAACGTTACCGGCAAACAACAACGTTAATTAATGCACGTGACCACCGTTTAGTGCAGCACAAGCTGCTTTGTTCCCATGGCACCAGTGCACAAATAACAGTTGCGACAATTCATTGATATGCAGATTCAACAGGAAACACAAATTTACAGCAACGTACATCGGGGAAACTAAACGCACACTTGGAACCCGCATCAGAGAACACAAATATGACGCAGATAAAGCAACAACGAACAAACCCTACACCAGAAACAACAGAAAAACATCTGAAAAGGAGATGAACAAATCAGCCATCACAGACCACATGACACAGCAAAATCACACAGTAAATTGGGAGGCGGCCAAATTTGTGGACAGGGAAGTACAAAAAAATCATTAATTTGCCTTTGATAAAATTGAACACACAATTCTCATAAATCGTTTATTTTTATGGTATGTTATGTCTGGAATAGCTAGTACAACTTTGAGTTGGTCATCATATCTAACTGATAAACACAAGAGAGTCAAAATTGGGGATTGTCTTTCATCGGCAGCCCTTACTTCATGTGGTGTTCCTCAAGGTTCTGTCCTTAGACCTATACTTTTCACTCTCTATACAACTCCACTGAACTCAGTTATTGTTTCATATAATTTGTGTTACCACGTTTATGCAGATTATACACATATTTACATATCTTTGTCTACTCCTCTACTAATTACTCCTTAAATCAGTTTAGAAATTGTCATTGGATTACGGAGTGGAGAGTAAACTTAAATGTTAATTTATAAAACATATTTTCTTATTATTGGCACACAGAGGCAGCGTGAAAAATTAAAACGTTTCCTCACAGCTCTCCTTTGCATTACGCATGCACTTTCAACACGAAATATGAGTTATCTTTGATGAAAACGTCAAGTTCAGACAGCATTTATCAGATTTGTAGTTGCTGTTATTAATCAAATGAACCGGTATTGTTTGGTATACAAAAAGAAATGTCATGTGCCATGCGTGTGTGTAATGATTTTGAACTATTGAATACGTTTAACATGCAACCAAACTAAAGTGTTAATATAATTTGGTATGTTTTGCGCTTTCATTTCCATTCTATCTATAATATTGATTTAACATTTATTACATATATGTGCCTCGTTATTTCACATTTGCTGACACCTACTTTACACCACATCATAAGTAGATATATTGCTGATTATGTTAATTTTAAAAAAAACTTGAAAAAGCCCTCACAATTTTCACAAAACAGCTCACTACAAATCACAATAGAAAGTGTCACCCGGGCTGGTTGTGACAGGTAAAGATCATAGATATAACCTGGCATGGATGACAGCTTGTAACATTTGGGTACACCTAAAGTGTTTTCTAGAGCCCTTTTGAGATTATTTGCTTGGTCTATAATAAAGATGAAAGGGGCGTTTTTCAGCCAGCGACCCATACCGACACCGACAGTGAGACAGAACCCTCCTTCGTCATTTTAACACTTTACCATTTGAACTCCGTAGTAACATTGATGTTTACTCATTTGTTCTACGTATCAGCATTGGTGTTTTCAAATGTTGTGCGTTCCGCTTAGCTGGTGCGTAGCCTCAGGCATTACATTTAAGTACAACTGTAATTAAGTGTATAAGCACCGATACAATTATGATCTATGGATACCGAATGTTTTCGATGATAAAGATATGTCTACTGGAAGCACATCTGAAAAATGTCCTAATTGATTCCCTTGCCAAACTAATCCCCCACTCTGAAAAATCTTAAGTTTTTTTAATAAATATACATATTAAGATGAAAACATTTATTTATATAAAATGGACTTTTTGCTATAATGTAACATCCATTACCAGTACTCCCGGTAATGTTGACCATTTTGTATCTCCCCATCGATGCAGGTAGGGGCATACGTACATTATATTTGTACAGTATACTTCGAATAACTCCTTCCGTAAATGGGAACAACCAACATCTAGTTTAGTGTTTCATCAAACAAACAACTACATTTCACGGTTTCTACAAGTGCCACGTTTCATGAATATAAAATATTTTGTTAATATATTCCAGAATTGTGTTATTCGAAACACTAAAGCATTTTTTAAACCGACCAATATTTGCCTAATCGAGTAACCGTGTAGCAACACGTGTGATTGTAGAACAAAGTACAGGTCGACGTTCGTTAGTGTTGTAGTCGTATCACAAGTGTAGGGATAATAATGTCACCCCTGGTTAAGGATGGTGCTCTTGGATATTGTACAATAATAAATGATGACATACACAGATGTTTCGATCATCCATAATACACGTTAACAAATCAATATTGGGGTGGCACACAGTAAACTAATCCACATTCGAAAACACAGCCTCGACAATATGGTCGGCGTATCAAAAAGCAGGTGATTCGTGACACGAGCGATGTGTTATCGGGGCTCGGTGTTGCCTTAGAGAGGCCGCAAGGCACCAACCGACCTTGTCCCGTCATTCTTTACACTAATCTCTCCAACAGCGATGCTTTCTCTTAATACCAACATCTGGTTCTTATCTTACTCCCGTACTCTTGCGGTTGAAACATTGCTGTGACGATATCAAAATGCCTATTGTTGTTTTATCGGGAACTCCGCTGCATGCCGAATCGATTTCTGTCGCGAATCGGTCTCTGCGCTTACGGGGTTGATTGCGACGTGGTTCATGAATTGATAAACATCGTCCGTTCGTCGTGGCGACACGCCAGGTTCTCGCAGCCGGAAATATATTATTGTATTGTCCCTTCGGATATCAAGTGACGACAGAACCAGTAATGTTATACCGCGTAATTACCCTTTATCAAAAGTTGGATATGGTTGAAGTGTATATTTGAATATTGCCGGATTGATCGAGAAAAGATCTTCCCGGAAATTCTCCGTTTATCTGTTCACATGAAATTATATATAATATTACAGTAGTTTTTTTTTGCAAATTCATATATATATATATATATATAATATTATAGTTTGTGCCTACTATCAAAAATAGATAAGCGAGCGAAAAATGAACAACTCAAAACACGTCTAAAACATGAAATTCTACGGTCGCTAGCACCCACACGGCTCGTCCTGTCCCGACGATCTTGGTATCATTTGAAAGGATGCACTTTTTGTTATTCTAGCGACATCTAGATTTCCCGGTAACCGTTCAAAGAACACCAATAAATGGACCTACAATCATGCCGTTTTCGGTGTTCTGTACGGTTCCGAACGATGTTGGCGGCGGGTACTCAGTACACTAATCTTCCGATTGCGGCGCTGTTTTCCTCATTTGCATAGGTTCAGACATGCGCACTTCGCCATTTCTTGATTTCATGTGATAAGCTCCACCCACTTTTAAACCGCGGCGAAACTGATGCGCTTTGATCGCAGCGAAACCGATATATCTCTACGTCGGCGTGACGTCACAATAAAGTACGCCACCCAACGGGTCTAAATTCGTTGCGTTGGTTGGTTGATATACGTGATTGTGATGTCACGCCTACTTCACGTATGTCATTTTAGCAGTCGTTTGAAAGTGGGTGGAGCTTATACCATGAAATCAGATAGTGGTGCCTCAATCGGTAGATTGGTGAACTGTGTCGACGAAACAACATGGTTCGCAGTGTCTAAGACACCGGAACGGGCCCGATTGTAGGTCCGTTTTCAGTTAATTTTAGGAATGATTATCAGGAAACCATTTATATGTTTGAATAGCAGAACGCTTAAACTTTCAAATGACATCAATATTGTTGCGATCCGACGAACCGTATTGGTACTAGCAATCATTAAAAAGGCGTTTTTCGAACGTGTTTGACAGTTGTTCATTTTTCGCTCGCTTATCTATTTTTGCTACTATGTATATTGTTTGTGAGGTTTTCTTCATCCTGCAAATATATAAGAATTTGCATTTTTACGTTTTTGACGGTTTCCATGAACACATCTTATATAAGTGTGTGTGTGCAGGCGCGTGCGTGCGCGTGCGTGCGCGTGCGTGCGCGTGCGTGCACGTGCGTGCGCGTGTGTTCGCGTGCGTGCGCGTGCGCGTGTGTGTGCGCGTGTGTGTACGTGTGTGCGCGTGTGTGTGCGCGTGTGTGCGCGTATGTGCGCGTGTGCGCGTATGTGTTTATGTGTGTGTGTGTGTGTGTGTGTGTGTGCTTGTTCATGTGTGTGTGTTTGTGTGCGCGTGTGCGCGTGTGTGCGTGTGTGCGTGTGTGCGTGTGTGCGTGTGTGCGTGTGTGCGTGTGTGCGTGTGTGCGTGTGTGCGTGTGTGCGTGTGTGCGTGTGTGCGCGTGTGCGTGTGCGTGTGCGTGTGCGTGTGCGTGTGCGTGTGCGTGTGCGCGTGCGCGCGTGTGTGTTTGTGTATGTGTGCGTGTGTTTGTTCGTGTGTGTGTGATGAAGATGATGGTGCAAAGGGACCTGGACCCCAGAGGTCGGTGGAGGGTTGAATCCTATTCATCACGAATGTACAAGAAGAAGCACAAGAGGAGGATATCATAGATAAGTTTGTTGACTACGGTGAGATCAAAAACCTTTACATGAATGTGGATCGATGGACAGGCTACCTGGAGGGCTGTGCTCTGATGGAGTATGAAACATTTAGAGAGGTACAGAAAGCCACTGAGAACTTATATGGAAGCGAAATCCTCGGGCAGAAGATCAACGTTGACTGGTGTTTCGTGAGAGGCCCATCAAAAAGAGTGGTGACAGTCGCACATCTAGGCGCCGTCCATCACCAGAACGTCGACGTCGGCGCTCGGACCACAGATAAACCACACCGTGTCACCAGATTGTCAGCGTTGACGCTCTGATCTCAGACACGATCATGTTGATGCAGATCAACAACGTTGAAGAGAATGTTGTATTTTTGTTTACCAAACTTAAGCGGTCAAAGTCACCTAGGAGTGATGGGGGTATTGGACACCTGTTGATGTCACCTGGGAGTGAGGGGGTCTTGGTCATGTGTCCATGTCACCTGGGAGTGAGGGGGGATCTGGACACCTGTCAATGCCATCTGGGAGTGAAGGGGTTGTCTTGGGCATCTGTCCAAGGGAGTGAAAGGGGACCTGGACAGCTGTCAATGTCACCGGGAGTGAGGGGGTCCTTGACACCTGTCAGTGTCACCTGGGAGTGAGAGGGGACCTTGACACTTGTCAATGTCACCTGGAAATGAGAGGGTCCTGGACACTTGTCAATGTCACCTGGAAATGAGGGGGTCCTGGACATCTGTCAATGTCACCTGGGAGTTAGGGGGTCTTGGACACCTTTCAATGTCACCTGGGAGTGAGGGGGTCTTGGACACCTCTCTATGTCACCTGGGACGGAGAGCGGACCTGGACAATTGTCAATGTCACCTGGAAATTAGGGGAGTCCTTGACACCAGTCAATGTCACCTGGGTGTGTGGGGTGTCCTGGGCACCTGTCAATGTCACATGGGAGTGCGGGGGAAGGGGGGTCTTGGACATTTGTCAATGTCACCTGGGAGTGAGAAGGGACCTGCACAGCTGTCAATGTCACCTGGGAATGAGGGGCCGTCTCGGAGACGGCGAGTAGGAGGTTACTACGACGCTCTCCTACCCGCTATCGGCTTCCGGTCGAGTTACGGTGCGACGTCGCCTTCTTCCGCAGCTTCGGAGGCGTAGAAATCGGCGAGTTCGGCGGCGTCTTGTATGAGGCCTGTCACGAGCCGATGTAGATCGTCGCCGTCTCCCGGAACACGGGCACACGAGCCCGCGACGTCCATACTGTCGTTGTGCTCGGGTAGATCCCGTAGAGAAACACACAAACGTAACTAAAAGGTCTGACCGGTTTGATCGGTCGGTTGGCGGTAGGTCAGTCTGTCGATCGGTCGTCACTATAAACGATTTCCGCCTGACTGATAGCGAAAGCGTCTAAACGCCCTCACTTTGCTTTTTTCTGGGTGATTTTTACACGTATCTCGATTAATCTCGACTCGGTAGCACGCGTTTCCCCCAGGGACAGGCCGGACAAGTAAGTCGCTTTATAGTCAACCATGGTCCTCGCTGTATTATCGAAGAACGTCGACCAGGCCACAAGCGGTGGGACGGAGCCATTTTCGTCGATCGTCGGTCGAGGGGAGGCAATACTGTCATCGTCAGCGTCAACGTCGTCCATCTGAGGGGGATCGGCTTCCAACAACAGTCGCAGACAGAAATACTGCGCCGTCTTGTCTTGTATCCCGTGGGTCAGGCAGAGGCGTTTATCCTTCTTGGATCAGAGGAGTTTACGACGACATTCTTTACACCCCTCATACGTACATCCTCCTTTCCTCGTTACGGCGCCGATTTTTAATTGGACGTTGTTGCCCCGAGGCAACGTACCAGTTTTATACTTTTTGCTTGGTCAGTTGCCATTTAAAAAAAATATATAATCAATGCAAAATCAGTGCTCCATATTAAGTTAATGTAAATAAATATTTATTTCATATATGTTTTCTGTGTATGGTCTGTTGGATACAACATCATAACATACAGCTGTGGGTAGTGAAGACTTTTTTATTTCGAAAAGTTGAAATAATTCACCCAATAAAGGGTTAAGGGAGCATCGATTTAATACACACCGAGCGCGGAAGAATGGAGAAAGGTTTTGAAACTTACCTATTTTTTTCACTATAAACTTGTCTGATCATCTGGGCTGCACTATGTTACACTTGGCTACATTCAGTAAAATTTGTGTGATCACCTGAGCTAAAAAAAAACACATAAATAACTCTCTCTATGCAGCATTAAACAAAAATATGCATGTGTTAACACAAAAAAGTGACAACAAATGGGTGTAATTACCTAAATACTTGCCACAGAGGTTAATATTTGTATGGTAATTTCAGATTATGAAAATTTGGTCGAACCTGCAATATTTATACTTATGTGAGTGATACACAGAATTCTACCTCGTGGTTAGATCACTTTATGTGATCACATAGTGTACATTCATTAATCAGTGATTTACACATTTTAGATAAACTCCCTAGTTCAGACCATTTCCCTGTAGGACGTGTTTTATCTATATCTGTAACTGCAGAAAGTCATGACAATGTTTCTAACAAGATGCATGCCAATAAAACATCTCCTATTTTTAGATGGTACAATGCACATGATTTTAATATCAGACAATATGGAAAGAGTAGTGCTGTACATTTGGACAAAATACACATTCCAGAGTCATTTATATACACTAAAACAAATTCTTCAAATAGACGGCATATATGTGACATCGATAACCTATTTGATGATATTTGCAATGCTCTTCGGGTATCTGGTCATGAAACTATTAATACATGCAAAAACATTGTGGCAAGATTGCATTGTACCTGGCTGGAATGATTATATAAAGGAGACACACACTGAAGCCAGAAATTGTTATATTTTGTGGCGTAACGTAAGCATGGCCCAATTTGTGAACTAATGCGGCCAACGATATTACATTTAAAACATCTGCTAAAACAGTGTCAACAATGTGAACAAATGGCTCTTAGCTATACAAGAAGGGTATACCTAATACAAATACTATTAGTATACCCCTTTTGTATCTAATGCTTCTTCTGTTAGGTATACCCTTCGTGTATCTAATGCTTCTTCTGTTAGGTATATCCTTCGTGTATCTAATGCTTCTTCTGTTAGGTATATCCTTCTTGTATATAATGCTTCTTCTGTTAGGTATATCCTTCTTATATATAATGCTTCTTCTGTTAGGTATATCCTTCTTGTATATAATGCTTCTTCTGTTAGGTATATCCTTCTTGTATATAATGCTTCTTCTGTTAGGTATACCCTTCTTGTATATAATGCTTCTTCTGTTAGGTATATCCTTCTTGTATATAATGCTTCTTCTGTTAGGTATACCCTTCTGGTATATAATGCTTCTTCTGTTAGGTATACCCTTCTTGTATATAATGCTTCTTCTGTTAGGTATACCCTTTGTGTATCTAATGCTTCTTCTGTTAGGTATATCGTTCTTGTATATAATGCTTCTTCTGTTAGGTATATCGTTCTTGTATATAATGCTTCTTCTGTTAGGTATACCCTTCTTGTATATAATGCTTCTTCTGTTAGGTATACCCTTCTTGTATATAATGCTTCTTCTGTTAGGTATATCCTTCTTGTATATAATGCTTCTTCTGTTAGGTATACCCTTCTTGTATATAATGCTTCTTCTGTTAGGTATATCCTTCTTGTATATAATGCTTCTTCTGTTAGGTATACCCTTCTTGTATATAATGCTTCTTCTGTTAGGTATACCCTTTGTGTATATAATGCTTCTTCTGTTAGGTATATCCTTCTTGTATATAATGCTTCTTCTGTTAGGTATACCCTTCTTGTATATAATGCTTCTTCTGTTAGGTATATCCTTCTTGTATATAATGCTTCTTCTGTTAGGTATACCCTTCTGGTATATAATGCTTCTTCTGTTAGGTATACCCTTCTTGTATATAATGCTTCTTCTGTTAGGTATACCCTTTGTGTATCTAATGCTTCTTCTGTTAGGTATATCGTTCTTGTATATAATGCTTCTTCTGTTAGGTATATCGTTCTTGTATATAATGCTTCTTCTGTTAGGTATACCCTTCTTGTATATAATGCTTCTTCTGTTAGGTATACCCTTCTTGTATATAATGCTTCTTCTGTTAGGTATATCCTTCTTGTATATAATGCTTCTTCTGTTAGGTATACCCTTCTTGTATATAATGCTTCTTCTGTTAGGTATATCCTTCTTGTATATAATGCTTCTTCTGTTAGGTATACCCTTCTTGTATATAATGCTTCTTCTGTTAGGTATACCCTTTGTGTATATAATGCTTCTTCTGTTAGGTATACCCTTCTTGTATATAATGCTTCTTCTGTTAGGTATACCCTTCGTGTATTTAATGCTTCTTCTGTTAGTTATACCCTTTGTGTATCTAATGCTTCTTCTGTTAGGTATATCCTTCTTGTATATAATGCTTCTTCTGTTAGGTATACCCTTCGTGTATCTAATGCTTCTTCTGTTAGGTATATCCTTCTTGTATATAATGCTTCTTCTGTTAGGTATACTCTTCTTGTATCCAATACTAGGAATTTGTGTAACAACAATGACATACACATAATACCTTGCATGGTGCAACATGGTATAGACAAACTGAAGTGTGGTAAAGCATGTAGTCTTCAGGCTTAGCTGAATAATTGTGCAAAATTGTGAAATTTTAAATTTTATTATATATAATCCTATAAAGTCGATATGTATGATCATTAAACCATGAGGCTTTCATCTGAAATGTCCAGATATTTATATGAACAATAACGAACAAGTATTTGTTGAAAAAGCAAAATATTCATATGCAATGACCTGAAGGATGATGAAGACATGTGCAGCTTCTATGCCAGGTCTAACAACATTATTAAAACATTTCACCACTGTTCCATCGGTGTTAGACTACATCTGTTTCATGCATATTGTTGTACAATTTATTGTTCCCAACTCTGGATAAATTATAACAAGGGCACCTATTCAAAACTTAAAGTTGCCCACCACAATGTGCATAGACGGATCCTAGGATACAACCGATGGGACAGTGTGAGTAGCGTTTTTGTCAGTAATTGTTTTAACACATTTGACGCCCAATTGCGCAAGAATGTTAATAGTTAAAAAAAAACGTAATTTGAACACTCACAATGACCTGATAAAATGTATGTACAATGTGTGGAATAGCTGGGCTAAATCACTTTATATTGTAAAACGGTGAATTTATATCATATCTATAATCATTATAGATATGATATAAATTCGTTCTCTGTTTGTATGTCACCCGCATCTCTGTCAGTTTCGCATGTATCGGGCTGACATTTTGCATATGATATACCGGGCCCATTGTGATGGTTCGTAGATTGAGACATTTTCGAAATTCGTCCGGAGGGGTGGGTGGAGAACTTGGGGGCTCAATATTTCAAAAGACTGTACGTGGAGTTCCAGCAGCGGAATTTATTGTTTTTCTATATCATCGTAAAGATAATTATGCCATCTGGATATATGCAGACATGTTGAATAATTTTAAGTTATTGACGTTTGAAAATCCTGAGCGCTTCACATGCACCAGGTCTACCTGTCGCTGGTCACGTAAGCATTTCGCCACGTCAGCCCCGCGAGCGCGTGCTTCTGGCGTACAACACACTGCAACAATATACCTTTTCCGTGGCGCATGCGCAGCGGCCAGTTCCAAGGTTTACATTGATTCAGATGAACCAGCCAGACATGGTCGTGTTGCAATCGTGTTTATGTTATGAAACCAGATTACATCAAGTTATAAAACTGGATCAGGATTTAGATTAAGTGTCACAGGTGGTATATTATATATGCATTTCACCCCTCTAGTACAAAATAACCACGTTAGTTCACATCTCAAAGATGTCCATAAAATATCCAGATGCGTTTTCACCGGCGTAGGCCGCCGTGGTGACGGGACCTGTGTAGTTTATCATTTAAATGTTATCCCTTTCCCTGTAAGATTAAATCAGGTCTATGGAAGTGAAAGATATAATATCTATTTTGATAATGGGTTGTTTACAATGTGCTACGAGCACGCGGTGCCAGCCGCGGCATGGCACAGGGAGCACCCCGCTGCCTCTGTGGCCCAATACATCGTATGTAATAATTCCACATCAGATGGTTTGGGCAACATTGGTAGCTGATATTCATATTAAACGTGTAATGTGTTTGCTCAATACCTTGATAATATACATGTACACATATCAATTGTGTACTTATTTTTTCTATGTGTAATTAATAATTTTTTGAATTTCTTCCAAACATGGACAGAAAAGGACATCCAATGTATTATTGACCTTTCTCACTGCAAGCATTTGATAAAATGTTCAGCGACAACATTATCACAGTTCAACAAATATAATACTTTCATTTTCGAGTGGTATTGGAACATGCCAAAGTCTAACGAATATGTGCAGAAATGTGTGCAGTGTGTTTAAAGCCCCTGAATCCGACATCAGTAGTAAGTAGGGGCTTTTCGACCCGGTGCACGGAATAAAGATCAAAGGATATCAAAGGCATTCATGGAATAAAGATCAAAGGATTATTCCATTGGAATGAAATGAGTAATGACCTGTCATAAAAATCTACTTATAAAAAACCTCTTATCTTAAATGTTTTTTGACATCTTATTTATTAAAAAAGTTTGATTGATGCCCGGTTGACCCCTTTTTATAGTCGCCGCGGGTTCGTGTAAGTACTTTACTTCTGACCTCTAGTGGATATACTTGCTATGGTAACGCAGACCGTAGCGGTGTAAGTACTTTACTGCTGACCTCTAGTGGATATACTTGCTATGATAACGTAGAAGGTAGCGGTGTAAATATTTTACTGCTGACCTCTAGTGGGTATACATGCTATGATAACGTAGACGGTAGCGCCTCTAGTGCAAGAATAAGTAATCAGTCATTTATGTGTAAGGAGGTTATATAGTGGTTATACGTGAAAAATGCACTTATGTGTAAGTAGGTTATATAGTGGTTATGCGTGAAAAATGGAAGTAATATAATTAGTGTAGGTCGCTGTATTAGTTGCGTGTGTTGTGAGCTGGTTATTTTATTCTCTCGCTTTCCCGTACAAACCCGTAGTCGGTGAGGAAATACAACGGCGGCTGCTGGTGTCGATGAATGATGACGATATTAGTGACCTATGACTGCGACGCCGTCGGAGACATAGTTAAGCCTAGCTGTAAGCGGGCGTACAAAGTGCGGTTCTATGGCCGTGCGGCGGAACGGTAAGAGCTAAAAATAACATAGACCGACGCTAGCCGGAGAACACTACTTTATTATTCATACCGTAACCTAGGTAGGAAAAAGACTGGTTTCTAATAAGGGTGCTGTATTTTTAAGCTGAAGTTGGCTTTATAGTGGATTATTATTGTGCACAAGTAGTTGGAATATAGAGGCCCATAGTAAATCGAATATTACGACGAGAACTGTATTGTGAACATACGAAAGGAGACGGTAAGCTATATATTTTTATGAGTCCATTGTTAGGTGTGGTGGTTAATACTAGTTAAAAAAACCTGAGTAGATTTTAGCGTCCATAGTCCCTAGGAGGTCCACCGCCGGAGTAAGGTGAACGAGGAGGCCCCGTATAAGGGCCAAAACCATCCCCCAACTGTGCACGACGACGAAGCGGTAGCGCTTGATGTAGATCAGCGGCAGGTGATGGAGGCGCAACACGACCGAGCACCCGCTGTTGAACGGGACGCGGTACACCCACCACCACGGCCGTGGAGCGGTGCGGTAGCGCTCGGCGTTGATGCAACTGTGATGAGGGCGGTGACGCACTTAGGTCAACAGCGTCGCCGCTGTTCCGATCAAGTGCGCACGGTGATGTGCCCCTGTCGATTTGGCGGGGTATCGTGAGCGCAACAACGCCACGGCCGAGGTGTAAGGCGCCGCGGCCGACGCCGGGTGGTGATGCCGTGAACGTAACAATGCCACGGCCGACGCTGGGTGGTGATGCCGTGAACGTAACGATGCCATGGTTAAGCGTATGGGGGTCCTCCGTGGGTCTAGGCGGGGGTGACAGACCAAACCCATTCCGATTGAGGGGTACATTTTTCGATCTGTAAACTAAAACAAATTCTTCAAATAGACGGCATATATGTGACATCGATAACCTATATAGATTCTAGTTATCGAAGGAAAAAATAGTAGAATTTGTAAATTCTATCGAGTGAATGTTAAAAGAAAAGGTAAGTGATGTAGTAACGTACCGATCAGGTTCGTGACGCGATCTCTCTAAATATTGCTTCGGCTCTTCGTAAGCGACGTGTGCCTCCATAGTTTTCTTTTAACGGAATGTCGGACGTTGTTTACGACGTTCGCTGTGAGCGCGCCTATGAAAGCCTGACGATTAGCACGTAGGCACCGTCACGTAGGCCTTTACCGACCGGGTTGCGTAATTTTCTAAATTCTTAATAAAAGCTTAAACGTGTAAAATAAACGGTCTATAATACGAAGCAAGGAATAGAGAAACTTATATTTGAAAATAACGCTCTATAAAAGCGACGCACAGATTTTGCACTAACACGACCGCTCGTTTTTTTGTATTTTCAATAACCTTGTCAGACTCGGCTGTTTTGTGGTATACGTGTTCGAGCGCACGTGGACCGTTCACTATGCTCTTATACATGGATAGACTAAAAATACCTCTGTATTCGCTTGTTTTCGGTGTGTTAACGTCGTTTACTCTTCTTCGTCACCAGACTACGGCTGTCATGTCGGCCCAAGGAGAACAAGGCGTATTCGGGGCTCTACTGAAGAGAAAGAAGAAGTCGACGCCGAAGGCCTCTGCGTCGGCGACCGTCTCCACTGCAAAGGCGACACCCGCTACCGGTATCAGCGCGCCCGTTGCCGCCACAGCAACGCCGAAGGCCTCAACGGCGGCGGCCGTCGCCACTGCAGAGGCGATACCCGCTACCGGTATCAACGCGCCCGCCGAAGCTGTTGCCGTCAACGTGGCGGCCGAGCAGGAAGCTCCTGCGGTCGATCCTGCGTTGCCGCTCTACGCGCCAACACCGGTGAGTTTGAGTGAACTCATACAGGCGGAAGACGGCCTGTATAAGGTAGCTACTCCCGTCAGGATTGAAGCTATTGCGTGGCGCAGTAAATGAACGAGGTGCACCCAGTGCCGGCGTAAGGTGTTTCAACCGAGGGCCGGGTCTATGTTTTGCTTATCCCACGGGGTGCAAAATGAGCCGAAAAACTATTTTTCGGTTCGTGCGATGGTGAAGGAGGAAGTCGACCCGGAGAGCGATCACGAAATTTGGTTCAGTATATTCGATAACGTCATGTCGCAGCTAGTCTCCTTCCACGCCGACTATCTCGCGTCTATGGGTCCGGAAAAATTACGCGAAACGATCCTGATGCTCGTCGGTACGGTCGTAGAGTTTACCCTACGAAAGACCTCGTGGGGTGAAATGACGACGTACACCAACGTACGCGACCCTATACCCCGTCGTTCCCGCGTACGGAGGCGTCTCGGCGCCGCCGGTGGAAACCGTAACAATTTCATCGTCGGTGTCGTCGGAAGGGTTACCGCCGTTGATACCGGCCACTCAACTACCATCCGCGGTGGTCGAAGCGCAGCAGCCGCCACCGCTGCTACCGATTCACGGCGGCTTCAACCAGTACCAGCCGCTCCTCCTAAGGACGAACGAAGCGGGGGAAAAGTATCTGCTGCACGCCTTCGACGAAGCGATCGGGGAAACGGTATTGGGACGCGCGCGGCGCTACTGCGGTGAGTGCGCTCCCGACGAAGGGTGCCCCTTCGTTCATATGGACGGGTACCGAGCCGGAAGACCTAACCGACGCTATCAACGAATGTACGAAAATGTAGTTGACATAACCAGTCGTTTCTTCCAGCGCATGCTCGATTCGTATCTAGATCGCTCGCTCGTGCCGTGCGTGACGTGGCTGATACTCATCCTGCACGACCAATGCGCGCTCCAGCCGGACCGA
The DNA here is from genome assembly GCA_963995525.1 of Escarpia spicata. Lineage (NCBI taxonomy): Eukaryota > Metazoa > Annelida > Polychaeta > Sabellida > Siboglinidae > Escarpia > Escarpia spicata. The sequence goes on along the minus strand of OZ023218.1, from coordinate 17,885,900 downwards.
GCCGCGGAAGCCGATCTCGTGAAACAGGTAGCCGACTGGTTGCTAGGCACCGACTGGACTGCCTGCTTCCACAACGCGATACTGGATTCCGCGATAGAGGCTTACTTGTTGAAAAGAGCCGGACTCGATGTCTGAACATTAGTTGCAACTCTGCTGTAGGCCGCTACTATAACGAACTTTAATCTAGGTGTTAGTGTTTAATAAAACTGCTTAATAGAACGTTGAAAACGTATACACGCTAGACCGAAAAGAAGAAGAAGACTTCTATAACGAACTTTAATCTAGGTGTTGGTGCTTAATAAAACTGCTTAACAAAAGGTTGAAAACGTATGCACGCTACTAGACCGAAAAGAAGAAGACTTCTATAACGAACTTTAATGTAGGTGGATTTAGTAGCGTTGTTATAGTCGTTGATGATGTATTATGCTTAATAAAACGTTGAAAACGTATGAACAATCTTGTTTACTATTACGAAAACACGTTTAATAAAAATCCCACCATACACGAAACCCTTACGTTTAACGAAGGCTCATACAAGAAACACCCCTACGTTTAATAAAGGCCCATACCAAAACACGTCAAGCCGCTAGCGTTCGCTCGCTCACCCGTAATTTTTAGCTCTATTAACATCGTTCCGCCTCACGGCTACAGCGAGCCGTGTAACTAGGTCAAAGATCCCAGCCTTGTCACCACCACCACCACCACCACCACCACTCCTAGCGGTAACAACAGCGGCAACGTTTATAGGTAGTGTAAAGGCTTCGTCGTAGTTAATATCGTTTTCGGTGTTGACTACAACGGTCGCACCAGCAGCATCGATGCCTGTCTGCCCCGTATGCGGTCGAGCTGTCGATCGTCTGGCGGGGCAATCGTATAAAAATGGGATGCAGCACCAATGCCCGAAATGCGGTCGATCGTTCGCGTATCGTTATAATATGGTGAAACATTTGAGAACCTCCGAGACCTGCGGCGGTGAAAAAAAGAAAGAAAAAAGGTACCACCACCACCGCCATCGCCACCACCACCGCCGCCACCTATTGATGACGTTTGAGAACCTCGAAAACCTGCGGCGGTGAAAAAAAGGTACCGGGGCTCTCGTGTAAAAATAAACCGCAACACCAATGTCCGAAATGCGGTCGATCGTTCTGCTATCGTTATAATATGTTGAAACATTTGAAAACCTCCGAGACCTGCAGCGGTGAAAAAAAGAAAGAAAAAAGGTACCACCACCACCGCCACCGCCACCACCACCGCCGCCACCTATTGATGACGACGACGACGACGACGACGACGACGACGACGACGACGACGACGACGACGACGACGACGAGGCGCTGTCGGCAGGTCTACGGCGTACCGTTCAAGAGCACTGGTCTAGTATACGTACGTCTACGTCGCGCGGTCCTAACCAGTCGAGATATAATTATCAACTGACCGATTGTTTGGACACGGCCGCACTCGATCCTCGACTACGACAAATGTTCGCGGACCAGACTGGAGCGTTTAAAATAAACTTAAGTTTTGGGTTTATTCTACGACACAAGGAGATGGGACGTTACACTTATTATCATTTGTCTTGTAATTGTTGCGGTCACTACCTCGAAACCCCCCGCGATCATCACCGACGCCGCGTCGTTCGAACGATTCCTCGACGCTGTCCGACAAACCGACGTTTTTCAGTACGTTATAGCGCAACGACCCGACTCGAGGTGGGTCGCCGAATTGGTAACGAAAGTTACCTACTTCCTCAACGCTATCATCCACCATCCTATCGATTGTCTCGACGCGCAACTTCCCGACTACCTGTACACCAACAGGGCGATCGTCGCTCTAACGAAAGATCGACACGGTAAGCCTTACACCGATAACTTATGCCTCTTCCGTTGTTTGGCGTTTCCTAGAAGAAGAGGAGACACTGGCAACGGCGGCAAGGCCGTCCGTTTGACGGCCCCCGCCTTAAAACTCTACGCCGACTACAGCGGCGGCAGTGGGGTGAGTCTCTACGCGTTCGCCGACGTTCCTCTGAATGAAATCGACCGGGTGGAGATGGTCTTTAAAACCAACGTGGCCGTATATCGACTGACGGAGGAGACGCCCGGGAAAACATCCGCCGAATTGATCCTTCGTTCCCTCTACAGGTACCCCACTCCAAGAACGTAAACCTATACGACGCATACTATTCGTATACACGCGACGTCTCGATGTTCACTCACACGTACCTATGCAGTAAGTGCGGTGAATCGCTGTGGCGAAGCACCTATAAATTGCAGCGTCACGAAGCGACGTGCGAGGGTGGCGTTCGCCACGTCTTCCCCGGCGGTGTCTACCACCTGACGCCGTCCGAGTTTCAGCAGTTGGAGGATGAGGGTATCTACGTGGACGATCCCCTGCGCTACTACCCTTACAGAGCGACATTCGATTTCGAGTGATACTTCGACGATCGTGACCTGCCGGCGGATAGCGCCAAATGCCAATGGATAGCCAGACACGAGCTACTCAGCGTGAGTATCGCCTCGAACGTCCCCGGCCACGAGCCGGCGAGATGCTTTTTCACGACCGGGGATGCGAACGACCTCGCGAAGCGCCTGATCAGCGCCCTGGAGGCCGTGAGCGAAGCGTTATGCGCGGCACTGCGACCGTCTTATGACTCGACCTTCGAAGCGATCGACGCGCTCGACGCCGAATGGCGAGCCGCCACCGCCGACGAGGCGGAGTCGGACAAGTCCCCGTACACCGTACTCGCCGACCGCCTGTGGGCCCATCTACGTCGGCTCCCCGTCCTCGGATTCAAATCGGGTAAGTACAACTTGAACGTCGTCCAAAAAGTATCTCACTCCCCTGTTCATGACCGAAGGACGGAACACATCGTCGGCGTTTACGACCAAACGTCGGAACAACTTCATGTGTCTAGCGACGGCGACGCTCCAGTTCCTAGACATCACCAACTACCTAGCCCCCGGTTTCAGCTACAATAAGTTTCTGAAGGCTTACGGCTGCGAAGTGACGAAGGGCTACTTTCCCTACGAGTACCTCGACACGTTGCGGAAACTAGACGACACCGAACTGCCGCCGCGTGAGGTTTTCTACAGCCACCTAAAACGCGAAGGGATCTCCGCCGCGGCGTACGAGGGTTGCGTGACGGTGTGGCGCGACGAAGGGATGACGATGCTGCGGGACTTCCTCGTGTGGTACAACAACAGGGACGTGGTACCGTTCTTGGAGGCCGTCGACAAACAGTTCGCCTTCTACCAGCAGCGTCGCATCGACATTTTCAAGGATGTCATCAGCGTACCGGGTCTAACGCTACTCTACCTGTTCAACGATCTTCCGTAGCCGATTCACTTCACTCTCTTCAACGAGCCGAACAAGGACCAGCACCGGCTCATACAATCGCAGATCGTCGGCGGTCCCTCCATCATCTTCGCGCGTCATCACGAGGCCGACGTAACCGTTCTACGCCGGAACGAGTACGGCGAGTCGGCGCGGACTTGTCGCTCGATCGTGGGTTTTGACGTGAACGGCCTCTACCTATGGGCTATCACGCAAGACATGCTATTACAACCTACCTTCGCCGTTTCGTCACCGTCGTTGAGATGTGGGAATGTCGGTGGCGCGAGGTGAGACCGTCACCGCCGCCGCCGCCTGAGAGTCGATGGACCGGCGGCGGCGGCGATATTTCGCGGTCGACGATCTTGAAGGCCGTACGCGACTGCACTCTGTTCGGCCTGGTAGAGTGCGACATCGCCGTCTCGGGCGCGCTGCGCGACGCCTTAGCCGAGATGCAGCCCGTCTTCCAGAACGCCTACATCGAGCGCGACGATCTCAGCCCGTTCATGCGACGATACGCCGAAACGCACGAGCTCCTGGACCAACCTCAGCGAACGCTCGTGGGTAGCTTTTTCGGCACCAAGATTCTACTCGCGACACCCCTACTACGGTGGTATCTGGAACACGCACTCGTCGTCGACCGCGTGTACCAGATCGTCGAGTACGTCCCGATCACATGCTTTCGTCGCTTCGGCGACACGGTCTCCAGTGCAAGAGCGACACCGACCCCGACAAAGCCATCATCGCCGATACCTTTAAGCTTCTTGGGAACAGTTCCTATGAAAAAACAATCACGCGGGTCGATCTCCACAGGGAAATCAAATACTGCACGACGGCCGGCGCCTCGATGCTCGTCAACGATCAACGCTTCCGTGAGCTCAACGTCGTCGTACCCGACGGTCTCTACGGGGTGGCGCTGAACAAGCGAACCGTCCGGTACTCGCTGCCTATCCAGATCGGCTACTTCGTCTACCAATACGCCAAACTGCGGATGCTGGAATTTTATTACGATTTCATCGCAGCCTACATTCCGCGTCCCGTGTTCCAGTACTGTGAGATGGACACCGACTCGGCGTATTTGGCCCTCGCTGGTCGGGACGTCGACGAGCTAGTGGAGTAGGCTAAACTCGAGCATTACTTTCGCCACCGAGGGGACTGCGACGATCACGCGGACGCTTACGTGCAGTGCCGACTCGCCGGGCGATAGTGGGACGCTCTCGCCGAATGTTGCGTGAAACGTCGCAAGTACGATAAGCGAACGCTGGGCTTCTTCAAAGAGGAATGGTCCGTTCGCGGTATCATTGCGCTCTGCAGTAAGACCTACTACTGTTTCAGCGTCAGGTAAAAGTCAGACGATGCCATCGCGTTTGATAGACGGACTCGGAAGTAGGTAACCGAGACAGCTACTCAACAGCGCCGTCCACAGGTTGGAGTCGCCCTGGCCTCTCGTTAGATTGTATATACTGACGAAGATAACTGTGTACAGGACGACGATATGACAAAGGAAGATGATCTCGGCTTTAGGGCAGTCGTTGCCGCAGAAACGCCATGGAACGTGTTCGCGGACGTCGTGGTTGACGTCGACGGCATCGATCGCATCGACAGAGACATATAAGTCGGCGGCGGTAGACTCTGCTGAAACGGTATCGACCGAGACGGATAAGTCGGCAGCTTCGGGAATCCTACCCTTTATAGCCCACGAGCGCCTTGGCGTCGATCCAGCTGTTGAAGGAAGCCGGATAACCGCTCCATTTCACGAGTACCTCCGCACCGCCTCCTTTACGCCGTCGACGACGCTGTACAACGGCATCCACGCGATACAGTTTATCCTTCGGTACGACTACTCGTTGCAGCTCCGGTTCGTAGAAGGTGCCGTCTAGTAGCGTCCCGGCGTCGTCCTTCAATCGGTAAACGGGAGGATCTCCCTCTCGCAGTTTCGGCTTGCAGCCTCGACCCTCGCTGCCGTACAACCGTTGCCACATACTCTCCTGGTTCGCGGCGTTGACACTCGCCGGCGTCCTACCGATGCTTCGATGGTAGCCGTTGTTGTACGAGTACGACCGCACGAAGTCCGGTAACGGCTCTACGTATCTCAGCGTCTGATGCTTCGTAAAGTACCTCCACATGCGCGTCTTTAGCGTCCGATTGAATCTTTCCACGACACTCGCTTTAGTCTCCTTGTTATGCTTCACGAAATGGTGGACGCCGTATTCCGTCAAAAGCGAGTTCCATAGGGACGTTCAGACGCCTCATACGGTCCCCGAACGCTTCCCACCCAACCGGCGGTACCGTCTTCTTCCTCGGTCGCATGAGATCACTAGATCGACCATGTTACTTCCCGCGATAGTTTGACCGTCGTACACGAATTCGCCGCGGTCGTCCCATCGACATAACGGATCGGTTTTCATTTTCTCGATCAGGAGGTGAGCTTTCCCTTTCAGAGTTTTCGGTACGCTTTCCACGATCTCGCGCTCTATACCGCTCAGCGATGCCGGCGCCGCCAGCCTCGGCAGCGGCTGGACCGCCACCTCCTTCCCCTCGGTCACCACGGACACTTGTACCGGTTGCGCCGCTCGAGTCGCCTCTATCGAATTGTAACGACTCAGCAGTTGATTGTACGACGCTACCTTCTCTCGCTCGGATAAATCCGAACGGTCTAGAACGTCCTTCATGTCGCTGTCCAGGCTACTCATCGCACGCGATCTGGTCGTGCTCGGTGGCTGGTCGATTAGCGGCAGGAGACTCTCCACCAACCGAGGGTCTACCAACGCAATCTTCTTCGCGTGTTGCATCACCCGATAACCTGTTTGAGCAGCGGGAGAAGGACGGTGCTCGCTAACGGGGCTTGCAGAGCAGTCAGAAAGCCGCCCGCACCCACTTGCAAGACCGCTCGCTTCTGCTTGACGGACACCTGTTTTGACGTCAACTTTCGCAGATGGTTCTTGTATTTTGACAGTGTTTTTCTGCTTCGCTGACAATTTCACGTTCCCTTTCAATATGTTATGCGCGCATCGCATAGACTACATATGAACTCGGGTTTTTCGTTGGCGATTATGGCTTTTCTCAGCTTTGTATTTTTATAGTGATTCAGCATCTGCAGACCTAAAATATGCTTCTTCACCCGCCGTGTCATCCTAACGAATGACGTCAGCTTTGACGCGTTCCTCTTTTTATACTCTCTTTACGTAGACGTACTGAAGGCGATCGTCGGGGAAAATAGACGTACGCAAGCGCATATCTTCCGATGTTTCCTGTTTCAGATCTACTAGGAGATAACCGTAGGGTGCTGACGTGGCATCTTTGAAAGCTTCCATCATGTATTTGATTCTACCCGGATACATCTGTTTCGCCAGGTGACATACTTGTCCAGCGTCCCGGGGGCTTTTCAATAGCACCATGTATAGCGCATTCAAGCTGACTGTAAGGTTTTCTTTCCCTTTTGAAAATATATTCTGAAGAAGCTGTACGACGGACGTGTTGCAGTGATGACTTTGTTTAGTGAACAAGGTCGTGACCCGGCTATCAGTTTCCTCCATAAGGTCATCGAGTACTAGAAGCGTCCTCGTTTTGGCGTCTAAAATGTTTGGATCCGGTAAACCGTCTACGAATTCTATATCGGCTGACATAGAGGCGTTGGCGGATTGCCACTGGCCATAACACCACAGGATTTTATCCGGAGGCAGCTCGATCATAGAAGAAGCGAACTGTAGTAGACGAGTGACGAAAGTAGTCTTACCGCACCCCGTAGGGCCAGCCACTATACACGTAAAAGGATGCTTCAACGACGTGTACATATTGACGACTGGCGCGCAGGAAACGAGCGATGACTTTTTATTCGTTTCTTCTACATTCATCGCGCACCTCCATCAATAATTTACCGAGCATATTTTGATCTTCTTTGTCCCCGTGGGCGCTACCCCAGAAGGCTTCTTTTGACGGTACCCACTCCACCAATTTGGCTTCCCCGGTAGCCAACAGGGCGTCTTTCACCTTTTTTGTCCCTTGGAACTTGCTCATGAACAGGCTCTTCATACACTCGACCCTAATGGCATCCCATTCGGCTCCCGTTCTCTTTTTCTTGATTCCGTAACTTCGTCGCTTCGCTATATAGGCCGACCACGACTGTTTGATGTACTCCGCGTGTTCTTCGTCTTCGTTAAACATTGCTTTTGTAAACTGATAAGCGTGCTCGACGGATCTGAAACCCCGACCGTATGCAGTGACTCGACAAGGATACAAATTCGACAGGAACGACGCCGAACCACCGAAACGTATAGGCTCCATACCGCTGATCTAGAGACACTACTGACTACACGTCGTGTATAACCACTATATAACCTCCTTACACATAAGTGACTGATTACTCATTCTTGCACTAGAGGCGCTACCGTCTACGTTATCATAGCAAGTATATTCACTAGATGTCAGCCGTAAAGTACTTACACGAACCCGCGGCGACTATAAAAAAGGGGTCAAACGGGCATCAATCAACCTTTTTTATAAGTAAGATGTCAAAAAACAATTAAGATAAGAGGTTTTTTATAAGTAGATTTTTAAGACAGGTCATTACTCATTTCATTCCAATGGAATAATCCTTTGATCTTTATTCCATGGATGCCTTTGATGTCCTTTGATCTTTATTCTGTGCACCGGGTCGAAAAGCCCCTACATCCCATTAGTCTTTCTCCGGCACACCAAATTTAACAATGAAAAGTACCACACTGTCGCAAATGCGTAAAGTCTATTGCAATCATTATATACGATATGATTTTTTCCGATGTGGCTATTAACATTTTTAGTGTATCAAATAAAAAAACAGTTTAATTAATTTCTAAGGAATTGTCTTTGGTGAACATAATCCGAGAAAGCCAGTTTCGTTTGCGGCAATTTCCCGCAAATCGACTCAGTGTGTTAGAATTCCCGGCTACCAAACTGAGTGTGAGCAACTATATTTGGCGAAAGTTTCGTATTTCCACAGAGTCTTTTTTAACCATTTATTATTAATTATTTTATAAAAATTTCGTAAGTGAACAGACATAGTTATTACAATATTATACTTAACACCTTATACTAAAAAGAGTGTCATGTGTCACAGAAGTAATATAAAAGCAATGTTTGTGCGAAACTAACTATTTTTGCAGGGCATATCAAGTGAACTGACCAATGGGATATCGGAGTCAGGGGTTTTAAGAAATGTAAATGAAGAAACAATGAAACCACAAAGCACAAATAAATATGTGATGTTGTATAAGCAGAGGAATACTTTCTAAACTATGTATATAAACCTATTTCTGTTGCGGTCACCCATCTGTGTATTTGTTATTGCTTGTTCATTTTATTCAACATAACGTGTAGCTCCGGAAAAGTAGCAAACACATTTAATTCACAACAAATAAGATTGGTAATTCAAGAGTACAGTTTACTCCATATTTTTTTATTTTCTTGTATCTTGTGGGGCTTTCTGACATCTATCTTGCAGCCATATATTCTGAAAATATAAATTGATAGAGACAATAAGTATAGTTACCATTGACATCATTATTGTAAAATGAGACTGAGTTTAATAAATACTAAACATGATTCCAGATCTACATGTATGTGTATGTATAATCAGCACGCAGGAACCGAACTGTCGAATTTGACAGCCCGGTGTGAAAATGGATTCTCCCTCACTCACCAGTTCTAATAATATTATGTAAGTGGTTTACAAACACGGACACTTTCTTGTCTCGTTTTGTTCCGATATAATCATATATTTGGGGTAACAAATATTTTTTGACGAATAGGATGATAATTTATCTTCTTAAAATAGTCATATTCATGTAAATAATCACATATAAACGTGCGTTAATCACTTTATAATGGACAAGAGGTTCGACGACTTTGACCCAGATATATCCCGCCATGTGCTTTGACCCGACTTGTAAACGCTGTTTGTAAATCATATTTCTGGTCAAACAAAAATAGAACATGTTTAGATACTTACATTTTCGTGAACTTTAACTCATTTTCTTTCTAATGACTTCAAAGACGTGGCGATTATTCCAACTATTTATGGCATTTTGCTCATGTTTCCGAAAGTCACACATCGATCGTCAGCATGTAAAATCGTATGTGTGGCTTCAGTGTTTCCACGAGCTACCCGCAACCGCAGATGACAGAATTCCGGCGGAAAAGGTCTATTCCGTGGAATTTAATGTTTTTCTGTCATCGTACAGGTAATTATTCCATGTACAAATGTATCACTGCAGACAAATGTAATAGTTTTTATGTTATTAACGTTACAAAATCCCGGACGCATAACCCAGCTGGTAACGTCAGTTGCACGGGTGAGCGCGTGCGATTTCTGGCAAAAGGTTGTCCTAACAACTAGGCCAGTGACCAGTTATAATTTATTAATGCGGGTAGGTTGGACACATTTGGAATGGATTTGGGGAGTCTTGAACTAAAAAAAAGGGCATTTGAGGTTTGGTCTATTTTCAGTGTTCATAATTATGTCAACAATATATTTGTAGTTTTTATAGTTCAGTGCAAATGTTTTGAGGATGTATATGACTGCCTTTCCCCCCGTGCAACGCCGGGTAACTCAGCTGGTTTTACATATTTATTTAATTATGTATTATAAATTTAAACATATATATTTATGACCTTTTTCAACTTATTATTTAATTTTTATTGTATCTATATTTATAACTTATTTACTTTTAAAAGCTATGAATTTTATACCTATTTGTAATTATGTACCGACTGTCAATGGAACCATTTACCGACATTTTAAGGACAGTTCTAAACTTTTGAAAGACTATTTTATATATATTTTTGAGATTTCCACAAGTGCTACATACACGTTTTTTACTTTTTTTGTGAACTGTTGCATGTTTTTCGGAGTTTTCCACAAGTGCTACATACATTTTATTTACTTTTTGTAAACTGTTGCAGGTTTTTTTTCGGGGTTTTGTATAAGTGCTACATACTTTTTTTTACATCTTTTGCAAACTGCTACACGAGTTTTTTCGCAATTTTTCACAACTGCTACGTACACGTTTGACATTTTTTTGCAAACTGCTACACGAGTTTTTTTTCGCAATTTTGCAAAAATGATACATAAGTTTATTGCACCTTTTCTCCATTACTACACGAGATGTTTTACTTTTCCACAAGTGCTACATACATTTTTTTACTTTTTGTGAACTGCAACACAAGTTTTTTTCTCGTAATTTTGCACAAGTGCTATGTAGGTTTTTGATATACGAAAATAAGTTTGAGTTAGGTTTTTAAAATAATTGCCCACTCGAGATAAAACCAACGTCGTTGGATTAAATTAGTGTCCACCATGAACATTTTCATAGGCGAAATTCAACAAATCGCGTCTGGTTATTCGAAGCGGTTACGATTTTGTGGCGAAATTTCTTAAAGTAGCATTTTGGTGAACGTCAATTTCACAACAAATAGCACCCTTCTAAATTGGGGTTAACCCTAGGGTTTCATTTTTTGAAAGAAATATTGGATCAATATAAAACATATGCAATTCTGAAGTAACAACATACCATACAAACATGTGATTTACTCACTAATGATAATAAAAATATAACATTTTACGAGGTTTTCCTTTTTGACAAGCAGAAATAGCCAATCCGACGTAGAGAGAAATTGTAGAGAGAAATTGCCGTCCAGTTGACCGTGTGCACACTGGTTCCGCTACACGCCCACTTGCCTCTGTAACGAGAACGCGCCAATGGGCGCGTACGGTTCGCTAGTGACGCGCAATCTGCGCATCTTGCCAAATGTCCGACGTCGTGTCGCACATTCCTCTTGAAATGCATTTCGCCTTTGCCGCCGTTGTTGAACAATGCTATGTTTTACTGACATCGCATCTTCTTCAACGCTGTCACTCTTCGTTGCATTCCACAAACCTGGCTCACTACAGATGACCCGAAATAGTGATATGCCACGAGTTAACTACATGTAATTGAGTCAGAGCCGTTCGCGAACCAGACGCAGTGTATACACGGCGACAATCGAACACCATCTCGACTTCTCTGGGAAGCATCCAGCCACGCTGCAATTAATGCGCGAAGATTATTCGTGCATTCATACAGACGAGTGAACTGGAGCAACGTGCTCAAGGTTCGACATGGGAGGACAGGATTCAAATCCGGGTTCTCTCGGTCGAGAGTCCGAAACTCTAGCCACTGCACCACTGCGCTCCGCGTTAGCGATATCATGAGGCAACTTTAACCAGTCTGTGACTTAGTTTTGTTAAGAGATTATTCTTGAGTAGAATTTTTCTGGTGCTGCGGTTTGAGGGGCGCAGCTGATAACTGATTAAATTCCCTTGAAAACAGTTCCTCGGGCGTAGCGTCCTGTTCTTTAGCGCTTATTGATTTGATACCCCAAAGTATATGTATCCTTGGAAGATGGTAGCCGCGGGAAGTGTTCCGCCTGTGAGGGGCAGAAACGGTGTATGGTCACACACCCTCTGCTTCGCCTTACCACTGATAACTATCCTCAGCATTCTTTACTTATCAGGGTTAAGCCTAAGACCGCAGTATCCCAACAGATTCACGAATCGACGGCTAAGATGCTGGCTGCCAATCACTGACTAGGCAATCAGGACGACATCGTCCGCAAAGTCCAGGTGATTAAGACGTGGGCAATCCTCACGAACACAACGCCCAATTCTGGGACTAGAGACGCCAACGCCCAATCGATGACGTATGTTAAACAGCAGCGCTGAGAGTCGCCTTGCTTCACCCCCTAGTTTTGTTTCAATGGGCTGCCGTACTGGCCATCGACATGCAGGGTAGTCGAGGTCTCTGAATATACGCTGCACAGGTAATTGATGAAGGGTCCATGTACCCCCATTCTCTTTACTGCCAGTAGGAGGGAGGCGTGAGTCGAAAGCTTTCGATACGTCCAGAAACGCCAAGGACAGTGTGACGAAATAAGGTATGCTCCCCATGTGACTAAACTAATTAACGCTCCCGACGAGAAGTTAGTTGGAGCCATGTTGTTACTCACTGTCAATCTGAGATATTAAATCGTATCCAAACGTGTATCTTTATATGGTGGCAGCGGAAACTAGGTAAATATGGCATACGCATCACCACTACTGGCACCAGAGTCACTTGACATTCACAATTCAGCAGCGGCAGAACTGTGGAGTGAATGTTGGAAGCTTGGAAGCTTTACGCACGTGCGACCGGGTTGAGCCATAAAACTGAGCCGGTACATGTGTCAAACATGCTAACAGTGATTGGCGCTTCGGCGAGACGTGTGTACTACACGTTCGAGTGGAGCTCCGCAACAGATGCAGAGAAGATCCAGCCGGTGTTAGACAAGTTTGAGGCATCCTGTCGGCCAAGAAGGAATGTGCCGTTTGAACGTTATCGGTTCAGTATGTCACAGAGTTGCGGCAACTCGCCAACAGTTGTGATTTTGAAAATATCACAACAGAAGAGATCCTACGAGATAGGATTCTCTTCGGCATCACAGACGGGCGAGTACGGGAAACAATACTGCGCAAAGATGGTTTAACCTTGACCAAGGTTTTGGATACTGTCCAGGCGTCCGAACTGCCTAACGCACATATGCATGAATTAGATGGCGTCGCCAAAAGCATCTGTTAACGTGGTACGTAAGCAAAAAAACAAGCCAGAGAAGCAGACGGGACATAAATCGTCACGGTCAGGCGAGTGCAAATACTGCGGCCAGTTTCACGAGTTTAAGAAGGAGCAATGTCTTGCATACGGCAAGAAATGTGGCAAGTGCGGCAGAGAAAATCACTTTGCCAAGAAATGTTTGCAGAAATCATACCAGAAGACAGCGAGAACAGTGGGCGAGTTTGACAACGAGGAAGCTGTATATAAGCTAGAGATGTTAACAGCACAGCCCGCTCCAGACAAGTTTGTCACACTTAAGCTGCGAAACTCCGGAAACTTTATGAAGTTTCAGCTTGACACAAGTGCAGAATGTAACGTAATCCCGGTACACCTATACAAACAAGCCACTGGAGACGTTACGCTAAGTAATGTGACGCCAAGCAACGACACGATCGTAGCGTTTGGAGGCACGAAACTGAACCTGAAAGGATAAGTTCTCCTCCCGGTGTCGCATGGGGAGACATGATGCACACTGCTTTGTAACTTGGTGGAAGCTGACGTTCGCCCATTGCTGGGACGCAAGGCCTGCGTTGGCATGCAGCTCATCAAAGTGCTCGAATCTGATGACGTTAATCGTTCTGTCACAGGTGATCGACCTGTGTTCGCTATCATGGAGGCTGACAAGCCACTGACTAAAGAACAATTAGTATCAAAGTTCCCAAAGGTGTTTGCGGATTTCATAGGCAAGCTGGACGGAGAATATCACATCTGCCTGGATCCCAGCGTGGATCCTGTGCAGCAGGCACCGACACGTGTGCCGGTGGTGAGATCAAAACTACAGACTGCACTGGACGACATGGTAGAACAGGACGTGCTAGTTCCTGTGACACAACCAACTCCATGTATATCGTCAATGGTGGTTGTGCCGAAGAAGAATGGGAAGTTGCGGATTTGCCTTGATTCAAAGGACCTGAACGCTGCTGTTCAGAGAGAGCACTACCCACTTCCCACAATCGAAGACATGGCGACTCGGCTGCATGGTGCAAAGGTCTTCACTGTACTAGACGTCCACAGCGGGTTCTGGCATATTTGCGTAGGTGACGAGTCGTCCCAACTAACAACTTTCAACACACAAGTTTCGGACGGTATCGTTGGAAAAGGATGCCATTTGGAATCAGTAGTGCACCGGAAGTGTTCCAGAGGAAAATGCACGAACTGATCGAGGGTCTCACAGGAGTTGAAGTGGTGGCTGATGACTTGGCAATGATTGGCTGTGGCTCACCAATGGAGGCTGCAATCATGGATCACGAACAGAACCTACTCAGGTTCCTAGATCGCTGTGAAGAGAGGCATGTATGACTGAATACGGAGAAGTTTCAGCTGCGCCAGACGGAAGCACCGTTCATAGGACACGTGGCCTCAGGCGAAGGTCTGAAAATACACCCAGACAGGTGCGTGCCATTGCTGAGATGCCAGAGCCGGAAGATGTAACGGCAGTGCAGCGACTGATTGGCATGGTGACTTACCTAGCGAACTTCGTTCCTAGGTTGACCGAGATCATGGGACCTCTGTGAGAATTAACTCACCAGGACACATACTGGACGTGGAGACAAGCGCAGAAGAAAGCGTTCAAGCAGATCAAGGATGCGGTCTCTAGTGTTCCAGTACTGAGGTACTACAGTCTGGAGGACGAAGTCACACTACTACAACGCGCACTCACGTCCCCTACCAGGTATGAATACTGGTGCTAGTGTGCGCATACGATTGCCGGGTGACAAGACCTGAACCCCTGGTACCTGCGACGGAGACGCAGGCCCCAAGTCATACGACATCCGAGTTGGTACGAGCACATATTGTCGAAATCGTCGAGACATCAGACGTACATCATCCCAAGAACCACAGTTGAACGAGGACTTGGGCAATGCTGACGAGTCACAGATGCATACGGAGCAGCCCGATGCGCCGGCTGTTCTTGTTGAGCCTCCAGTAGCTGTCACAGCGACACCTGTGAAGAGTGCATCTCCAGCACTCAGACGCTCGTAGCGTTTGCGTACAACAAATGTCAGACTTCGTGACTGTGACTGATGATGTTGCGAATCCACTTGGACTTTGAACGTTTCGATTTTGAACATTATTTCGGAACATTGAGACTATAAACAATTAAACAGGGACATTTCGATATTGACGATATAAT
>OZ023218.1:15610581-15748377 GCA_963995525.1 Escarpia spicata | reverse complement strand
AGTGAACCGATGAAAATAACTCGCACTAGCGCTCACATCAGCTGCATGCGTGCCAACAGTTTACGAACCTGTGTGCATTGTCACATCGTGCACGCTTTCTCTTAATCAAATCGATCGCGGGACGTTCGAAGTCGTTCTGTCGAAACGTTAACGACTACACATCGAAGTGCTGTCGTCTTGTCGACCTATTCCGTGACGGGACCGCCTATCCGTACCTACAACGCACCACCATATTATTGCTGCTTCCTGGCCATCACTTCCCGGCGACTAGCGGGAGGCGTTCGTCTTCGTTTCCCAGAATTCTGGGAGCGAACGTCATTGGCTAATCAATCGGTGCTAAATCTCACCGCGTCCCTGGCGCAACAGGCAGCTGCGACATATATCTCGACTGCGCGGGGCAGTCTCGGTAGACGCCCCGGAACGCAAGCGCTGTAGGCCGCGTATACTGGGAGCCTGACTCGGCGACCATCGATCACATCGATCGCCAGACAAACAAATAAAAGCTTATGAGTTGGCGCGTCAAACATTTATTAATTTGGCTTTAAACGTTTTTAGGGAAATAATCTGAAATCGAATGTTACGCCACCGTGATCCGGGACAGTGACCCGAGGTGTCGAGCATTCGCGTCTAACAAACATAGAGCCTAGTTTTTAGTTCGTAATGTCGTGGCTGATATGGCATCGGGCACTCATATATATATATATATATATATATATATATATATAATAGTTTGCACGTCTCGTGAAACACTCGACTGTTTCAATGTAGGGGTCAAGGTGACGCAGCTTGTGAAATGTCAACGTGCCTTCCTTCGTTTCCTTCCTTCATTCATTTCCTTCCTCCTCGATCCCTTCATTCGTTCATTCATTCATCCGTACATTTATCTATTCACTCGTGAATCCATTCGTGTGTATTCAATTGCTACTACACTTTACTGCGAGGGATGGGGATCGACGGCGAGAATCGGAGAGACGGGGTGAGTCGCGGAGAGACGGGGAGAGATGGGGAGAGTCGTGGAGAGACGGAGAGAGCAAGAGAGAGAGCTAGAGCGAGATAGATAAAGAGAGAGAGTGAGTGAGTGAGTGAGTGAGTGAGTGAGTGAGTGAGTGAGTGAGTGAGTGAGTGAGTGAGTGAGTGAGTGAGTGAGTGAGTGAGTGAGTGAGTGAGTGAGTGAGTGATGGAGTGAGTGAGTGAGTGAGTGAGTGAGTGAGTGAGTGAGTGAGTGAGTGAGTGAGTGAGTGAGTGAGTGAGTGAGTGAGTGAGTGAGTGAGTGAGTGAGTGAGTGAGTGAGTGAGTGAGTGAGTGAGTGAGTGAGTGAGTGAGTGAGTGAGTGAGTGAGTGAGTGAGTGAGTGAGTGAGTGAGTGAGTGAGTGAGTGAGAGGGGAGGGGAGAGGGAGAAGGAGGAAGGAGGGAGAGTGAGATAAAGAAACGGAGATGAGGGGGAGGATCCAGAGGGTGGGGGCTGCTGAAGATTTTCCGTCGCAGCTTCACTACCACTCCCGGGAGTGGGGGGTGAAGGAAATTTTTGCTGCGAAGTTCATAATTTCAGAACGTCTATAGGGTGGGCCATCGGCCATCACAGTCCGCCATCAACTCAGCCCTCACACACCACACAACCGCCACACTAGTCTCATTCTCACCCATCCTTTGACCGGACTGGTCTGTCTTCTGTGGTGTGCAGCGTACATGTCGGTAGGGTAAGACTGGTCCACTCTGTGATACAGCGGCGGACCCAGAGAGGGTAGTTTAGGGGGAGGGCAAGAAACCTCCGTTGGCGGCCGACACAAATTCATATTCGGTGGTCTGAGCCGTACCTTCAGCAAGAGTCCGCTGTCGGCGCTGTTGGGTCTGGACATCGGAAGACCGGGAGGGTGGGTCGGAGGAGGATGCTGCTGAATGTTTTTCGCCGCCGCGTCGCCGTAACTTCAGCTTGTATGTAATCTGTGACCTAAAAGGGGGCACACTTCAAAGGTCTAGGGGAGGCACGTTCCCCCAGCCCCCTAGATCCCTCTATAAGTTCTATTATTTCAGTGGCTGTTTCCTGTGTCACCTCTTTGATGTTGTCAGTGGGGAAGTTAATTTGGCTTCTTAAAAAATCTTAGCAATTTGGATCTTTCAGTTTCTCAATGGCAAAACGAATACGTGGATTTTTCTGGTGATGTAATATCTTCAAAGTGTTAGCTCATGAGAATGAGAACTTCGGGGTCTGAACTTATGTGCTGTCAATCTGACCGTGTACTCGATGCTTGTTCTCGTCAATAGTTTCTGTCGGTTCAACATGTTACCCACAGTGAGTAAGGAACTGCTTGTAAATTCGAGATTTTGTAGACCTTTGTCATTAGTTTATCTTGTGCCAAAGTGGCCTTTATTTCCTGTCCACTGTTGTCCTCGGAGCTTTCTTAAAGACGGAAAAAGACTACTTTGTAGAAGGCTTTGATCGCTTCATCATTATCGTTGTCTGATGTTGGAATATAAAATTGGACAATGTGATGTTTTGGCGTTCCGCAGAGATGCGTACAGTCACTCACTCACTCCCTCCCTCACTCACTCACTCACTCACTCACTCACTCACTCACTCACTCACTCACTCACTCACTCACTCACTCACTCACTCACTCACTCACTCACTCACTCACTCACTCACTCACTCACTCACTCACTCACTCACTCACTCACTCACTCACTCACTCACTCACTCACTCACTCACTCACTCACTCACTCACACACCCACTCACTCACTCACCCACCCACTCACTCAGTTAATCACTCACTCACTCACTCACTCAAACACTCATTTACTTACTCACTCAATTAATCACACACCCACTCACTCACTCACTCACTCACTCACTCACTCACTCACTCACTCACTCACTCACTCACTCACTCACTCACTCACTCACTCACTCACTCACTCACTCACTCACTCACTCACTCACTCACTCACTCACTCACTCACTCACTCACTCACTCACTCACTCACTCACTCAC
The DNA here is from genome assembly GCA_963995525.1 of Escarpia spicata. Classification (NCBI taxonomy): domain Eukaryota; kingdom Metazoa; phylum Annelida; class Polychaeta; order Sabellida; family Siboglinidae; genus Escarpia; species Escarpia spicata. Next base: position 15,745,385 of record OZ023218.1, on the reverse strand, counting down.
TCACTCACTCACTCACTCACTCACTCACTCACTCACTCACTCACTCACTCACTCACTCACTCACTCACTCACTCACTCACTCACTCACTCACTCACTCACTCACTCACTCACTCACTCACTCACTCACTCACTCACTCACTCACTCACTCACTCACTCACTCACTCACTCACTCACTCACTCACTCACTCACTCACTCACTCACTCACTCACTCACTCACTCACTCACTCACTCACTCACTCATTCACTCACTCACTCACTCACTCAAGACATCAATTTTGATTGTTTTGTGTTGGAAAAGCGTTCCTCATAAGGTCATTCTTCCCACATATGTCACACGTTCTGCTGCCGTCGTCAGTCGTCCTGCCTGTTTGCCAATGATCCTCTCTCTAACTGGGCATTGAAGTCCCCAAGACGCACGAGTACGTCATGTCTGGGGATGTCTTCCAAAGTTGACTGTAGGCTATCGTAGACGATGTGGTGACAGATTAATTACAACTGATTGCTTAATAAATCTGCTGGAATTAAATCCAGCATAAAGAAGTCTTTCACTGATTGGCTTCCATTCAAGAAGAGATCATTTTGTTGTGTTTCCTCTGGATGATCAGGGCTAGTCGATGTTGGTTGTCCTCTCTGCCTGACCATTGTATGGTGTCTCCTGTAGTCAGTAGTCTTTTCCCAGCTTCAGTCTATTATACCTCAGTGGTGCCTAGATGGTGTATCTTGTGTTGATGCATTACCCCGATAATTTGCGCCAGTATTTCTGTCTGGTCAGTACAGCGCCCTCACATTCCAGCATATACCCGATGTTGATAGTTGATTTTGGTGTTAGGAGATTCGTTGTAGAGGTGGGGGCTTCCTTGCGGGTTTGGCCGCCACCCGTCAATGAACCAGTTCCCTGGTTTGCTTCGCTTCAACTACCGGGTGCAGTGCCCTCTCTTCTTTCCGTTTTCGTAGCTAATGTGTTTTTATGAGGTGGCGTCGCTGGTTCCACGCCCAATCCGCCTCGTTCTTCCGGGCTTGGGACTTATATGGGCCGAGTTTTAAGTGCGTTTGCTAGACTGGGAAGATCGACAGTTCAATGGACCACAGATGAAGACATGCGAATGAGGAAAACAGAGGCAGCAATTAACCAAGACGAGGTGAAATACCAGCTACGTGTTGTTGTCCAATGCTTAGAGCAATACTTAGAGTAACGACGTCTTCAATTACGCGAGGTAAGGAAAATAGATGCAGGCGCTGTCGTGAGCAATGGATGCATATCTCCCTCAACATATCTAAAAAATTAATATTGTTTGAGAATCTGATATGAGTTCTTGTGTGCAAAACAGGACCCGCAGAGATCACGGGCTACTTATCAGTATTGTCAAAAATAGCAATCTTCGACTTCGAGAATTTCGGTGGATTATGTTCTGGTAATGTACACATGTAGTACAAACTAAAACACCATCATATTAACTATGCAGTTTGTTTGAGGTTGACCCTGTTTGGCATATACTGAATGGGCTACTGCGGGTTCCTTGCTCTTGCAGTGGTAGACCACTCTTCATGTCTATCGGTGTAACGTGAGACGAGTTGTTTTACTTATACGCTGGATGTGGGCGGTGTATAATAGGCATCCCAGCACATTACCAAGGAATGATTGTGACATTCTCCAACTCCTCGCTCCGCCCAGTGCTTGAGATGATTGGGACCAGATGCCTGGACCGGGCCGACAACGAGAAATGAAAATTAAACTAGACAGAAAGGTCGAGAGGCGGTAAGAGAGAGAATACAGATAGGTCGGATGAGAAGAAGAAAGTGAAACAGACATGTATATCAACACTTTTCAGTAGTCTAACTCCTGTTTCCCGGAATAATTGTTCAGTCAGAAGGACATCCCGAAAATGTTTTAATCTGTAATACGTCTTAGATTTGTCGGGACATTTATAACAATCACTTTACCATGCAATTACACTCAATAGGCCTACTGCAATATTTTATAATAATAATAAAGTGTGGGCCAGGCCAGACATGGTCGCTGACGTAACTGGAAGTGACCACAGAATGGTAATGAGCAACATGAAATTAGACGTCAAGGCTGAAAGGAAGAAGTTGGTAAACGAGATAACACCGAGTGTAGATACCACACAAATCGGAAGAAAAAAGATCGAATTCCAACTTGAACTGCGAAATCGATTCGAGACACTACAGGAACTAGACGACATCGACGCCATGAGCAAAAACATCACTGAAATGATCCAACTAAGTGCAACAAGTGTAGCCAAAGCAATCAACAGGCATGTAGTGACGAGAATATCGTCACCGACACGAGAACTAATGAAGAAACGTCGAGAAATGGTGGATAACGGCGACCGTAAAAAACAAATAGAGTACGCAGAAATATGCAAGACCATCAAAAATAAAGCGAAGGAGGACATCAGAAAGTACAAACCAGAGATCATACGAGAAATTATTATGTCATCAAAGAGCCCGAAGAAAGCAAAAAGACCGCAGGCACTAGGCCGAGACAGACTTATTACACTTATAGACAAGCAGGGTAGAGAAATACAAGACCAAGATCATGGAACAAATAGAGGAATTCTACATCGAGCTAAATGACAGTGAACAGAGTACTATAATCCACACCGACCCGAAAGAGGTACCAGAGATAACACCATGGAAAGTGGAAGCTGCGCTAAGAGATATGAAGAATGGGAAGACATTAGGCAACGACCATGTAAACATTGAAACATTAAAAGCAGGAGAAGATATTATCATCTCGAAGACATTGGCTAAGCTGTATACTAAATGCTTATCAGAAAGACGACTACTTACCGCTTGGAAGAACGCAAAGATGGTGACAATCTTCAAGACGGGAAATAAGAAAGAACTAAGGAACTACAGACCGATATGTCTGTTATCAAACATCTACAAATTACTCAAAAAGATACTAACGAATAGACTAGAGAAGACACTTGACGAAAATCAACCACGAGAGCAAGCAGGATTCAGAAGCAGGTACTCAACGACAGACCATATACACGTCGTTAACCAACTGAAAGAGAAGTGCCAAGAATATAATATCCCGCTCTGCATCGCTTTCGTCGACTACGAGAAGGCTTTCGTTTCGGTGCAATCTCAAGCAATACTGACATGACATCCCTTCAAGAACAGGGGATAGAACATGTGTACATCGATCACCTGAAAGACATCTACACCAACAGCTCGGCGACAGTCCACCTACACAAAAAGAGCAACAAGATCAACATCAAGAGAGGAGTACGACAGGGTGACACCATATCGCCCAAGCAGTTCATGGCAACACTCGAAAGTATATTCCGGAGACTGACCTGGGAAACCAGAGGCTTGATGATAGACGGAGAATATATCATACTCATATGCGCTACTACACCGCAAGAACTACAAAACATGCTACAGGAGCTAGCTGATGAAAGTGAAAAACAAGGTCTCAAGATGAACATCTCGAAGAAAAAAATGATGCTAGAAAATTACACACCAATATATATCAACACGACGCAGATAGAGAACGTTGAAAGCTGCGTCTATCTGGGACAGCGATACAGTATCAGAGACGATAGGATCACTGCCGGCTGGACAGCATTCGCCAAACATCGCGACATCTTCAAGGGTAACTTTGGAACCTGCTTGAAGAGACAAGTCTTCAACGCATGCTGAAGACTTGGAAGTACTCCAGCAATGAAATACGGCGCGGAAACATGGGCACTCTCCATCCAGACAAAGAACAAGCTAGCATCCGCAAAAACAAAGATGGAAAGAAGTATGTTAAACATCACATATCGGGAGAGAAAAACAAACATGTGGGTAAGGCAGAAAACAAAGGTCACAGACGTGATAGAACAAATCAGAAGACAAAAGTGGACCTGGGCAGGGCACATAAGCAGACTACGAGATAACCGATGGACATCGCATATCACAACCTGGAGACCTTACGAAGGGAAACGATCTAGAGGAAGACTGGCGAGACGGTGGAGAGACGAACTAGACGAGTACTGGAAGGGCACCATCTGGCAGAGGATAGCGCAAGATAGGCAGATTTGGAGACGACATGCTGAGGCATTCGCCCAACCACGGGATACTACGACTGCACAATGATGATGATGATGAATAAAGTACGTACGTTGTATGTGTGTGTGTGTGTGTGTGTGTGTGTGTGTGTGTGTGTGTGTGTGTGTGTGTGTGTGTGTGTGTGTCTGTGTGTGTATGTGTGTGTGTGTATATGTATGCATGCATGCATGTATGTATGTATGTATGTATGTATGTATGTATGTATGTATGTATGTATGTATGTATGTATGTATGTATATATATATATATATATATCTATATATATATATATATATGTATGTATGTATGTGTGTATATAAGTGTGTGTGTATGCATGTATGTATGCATGTTTGTATGTGTGTGTATGTGAGTATGTATGTATGTTTGTATGTATGCATGTCTGTATGTATGTATGTATGTATGTATGTGTGCGTGTGCGCGCGCGCGCGTGTGTGTGTGTGTCTGTGTGTGTGTGTTTCGTGTTTGGTATGTGGTGTGGTGTGCGTACGTGCGTACGTTCATGCATTCATACGTGCGTGTGTGTGCTGTACTAATAGATGTGTGATCTTACAATGCCTGTGAAGTAAATTAAAACATTCGCCCTCAGTGCCGATGTTCAAAACTAGTTGTTTTTTATTATAAAATCTTGAACGTTTTTATAATACACACAAATGTTGAAGTTTCACCTACACACATTAACCGTGCAAATGTGTCTTAGTCAGACTTGAGTTCAAACACGAGGTTCAAATGCGAGAACATCAACATATTTTAACAACGTTTTGAACTTAAATTGAAAATACGCCAGAGTTTTAAGCGTAAAGTATGAGTGTCTTGTTCAGAGACAGTGTCTGAATAAGACATTTATACATTACGCTTAAAACGCCGTTGTATCAGCGATTTATTTTCTGGCAGCACCCATACGTGTTTTTGTAGAGTCTTCAATACCTTTCCCGTTAAGTCTTTTATTCTCCCGAAATGAACACAGGGTAGAATGGACCAATAGCGTAAAAAGGTAAGTTCTTATATATAGCGCAGTATCCAGTTCTCAGGACTGCTCAAAGCGCTTTACACTTTACTCCCTGACAGATCTATTCAATCGAACACCATCTCAACTTCTGCCACGATGTCTATAGCAGGTACTCATTTGGACAGCTGGGTGAACTGCTCTGCTCTGCGTGAACTGTATCTTATGAAAATGTAGGCAAAGTGGTGTGAACGAAGGTGTCCAAGTTTTCTCTTGATAATGACCTAATCCTTTAAACCAGTTGCGACTCTTGCTTACTTACATTTACGATTATTTTCATCATATCCGTTATGTCCAAACTGTCAATCAGCGCAAGCCCGTGAAATACGTTGACAATGTCACTTCCCGGCCCGTGCCTGCCATCATCAGCTGGTGCTGTATCACCAGTGGTTCACTGCAGACTCAGACCAGTGGTTTGGGTACAACAGGACTGTGATGGCATCGAATGGACACCGCGCAGTTGAAACACTGTCTGTTGTGAAATGGCCATGTTCGCTCGACGAACATTCTTTGTACAATTTCTTGACCAATTTAGTTCGTCCACTTACATCGTTGTAAATATAAGTGCTGGGCTTCTGGAAGTACGACCCTAGCTACATTTGACAACCACATGTAGACTATAGTGTAGGTATGATTGAAACTTAACGATTATCATTTATGTTATTATTGACGCTGATGAATGTGCTTTATTAGTAGGGTTATCTTGTAATGGGAGATTTCAACCTCAACAGGATAGTATGGGATCCTGAACCATCTATCCCGCACACCTACAGGGATGGTTCTGATGAACAGCGGTTCATTGAAGTAATTAGGGACACATACTATCATCAACATGTGCACAAGCCAACAAGATACCGACAAGGCCAACAACCAGCACTGGACGACCTGATCTTCACAACAGAAGAAAACACAATAACACATCTAAACTACGGTCCACATTTGGGAAATAGCGACCACATCAGTCTCACCATGAACCTTAACATATTTGTGGCGCAACTACCGAAGAAACGGACCATTTACAGCTATGACTATGGAAACATGAAAGAGATGCTAAACCTAGACTGGACAACACTACTAGATGGAATGAACACACAAGAGGCAACAGACAAACTGGAGAAAAAAAGAAGAAAAAAAAGTGGATGAATGCGTGCCACACTATACCATCACCGAGAATACCCGAGCCAAGCCAGTGTGGATGACTCAAGCAGCCCTGAGAAAAGTAAGAAGGAAACACAGCTCGTGGATCAGATACCTAAATACAAAGGAAGGGGAGAAGGCCTACATCAGATGCAGGAACACAGCTCAACATGCAATCAGAAGAGCACGCAGACAGGTTGAACATAAACTAGCCAGGGAATGTAGGACGAACAATAAAGGAATCTGGAAATACATCAGAAACAGAACAAACACAAGGGGGGGGCATAGGCCAATTGTTCAAGCAGGACGGAACACTTACGCAAAGCGACCAAGAGGCGGCTGAAGTACTAAACCAACACTTCACAGAAGAAGACACTTCCAATGCGCCGCATGTCACACCAAAGAACCTGACTACTGAAGCACTCACAACATTCAAAGTCACCGAAGAACTGGTTAAGAAGTGCCTTCTTCAACTGAAGACTGACAAATCACCAGGCATTGATGGCGTCAGCCCAAGAATCCTGAAGGAGATGGCAGAACAATTATGTGTGCCTCTCAACATAATCTTTAACTCAAGCATCAACTCATCAATCCTGCCAAGACAATGGAAAGATGCTATCATTTGTCCCATATACAAGAAATCTGAGAAGAGAAACCCAGCAAATTACAGACCGGTGTCTCTGACGTCAATCATCTGCAAGACTCTAGAGAGAGTGATTGTTGAACAGCTCATAGAACACATCAAAATAAATCACCTCGAATGTGAGCAACAGTATGGCTTCACTGCCGGAAAAAGTACAACCACAAACTTGTTGGAAGCAGTGAATGTCTGGACTGAGGCTTTGATGCACAACATACCTGTTGACGTAATCTACCTTGATTATGCAAAGGCTTTTGACACCGTCCCACACCAGCGCCTTCTCAAACAGTTGGAAAGTCTAGGGATCAAAGACAAAGCCTTAGGATGGATAAAAAGCATTCCTGTGTGACCGGAGACAAAAGGTATCAGTACACGGAGAACAATCGGACTGGAGCAGTGTACTTAGCGGAGTTCCTCAAGGGTCAGTCCTGGGACCAATTCTATTCACAATGCTTGTCCCAGGACGCATGGACAATCTGACCTCTATGTTTGCAGACGACACCAAGCTCTATGCAGCATTGACAGACGACATCAACTCCTCAAACTCTCTACAAGAAGACCTGACAAAACTACTACAAGACTGGTCGGATACGATGCAAATGAAATTACATCCTGACAAATATCACGTTCTACACCTCGGACATTCAAACCAACAAAATAAATACCACCTGAGAAGGGACAGTGAAGGCAGTCACAAGCTTGATGCAGTGACCTCAGAAAAAGACCTCGGAGTCACCATCAACATACAACTCAAGTTTTCTGACCACATCGAGAATAGTGTCAAAAAGGCCAATCGAGTTCTGGGGTGTCTTGCCAGAACATTCCGGCATCTCAACAAGGAGACATTCCTACTACTATACAAGGCAATGGTCAGACCACACCTGGAATATGCATCCTGTGTCTGGTTCCCTCACCTAAAGAAAGATCAAGACCTCATCGAACAAGTCCAATGGCGTACAACACGACTAGTGCCAAAAACAAAAGGACTACCCTACGGCAGCAGATTGAAAGAATTAAAACTCTCCACACTACACTACAGAAGACAAAGAGCCGACATCATTCAAACTTTCAAAATTATCAAGGGACTCGACTAAATCGACCAGGACTGTAAATGCCAACTCTGTCCACAAAAGCAGATGTACCTAAAAGCCACTGGAACCACAAGAGGTCACAGAGAAAAACTAGTTACACAGACATCAACAGGAACCAGACATTCTTTCCTCTCCACCCGTGTAGTAAGATCCTGGAATGCACTATCAGAAGACACAGTCCAAGCACAGACAATCGATCAGCTGAAGTCCCGCCTCCAGAGAGACTGGAGAGACCACCCAGACCTCTACAACTACAACTTCACATACTAACACACACACACACACACGCACGTATGCACGCACGCACACAATCGAGCCTAGAGACTAGGCAAACCGGAAAAGACAAGAAAAAAATAGCAATAACGCCAACAGCAACAACAATAGCAGCAAAATCAATAGACAATGGAATACCACTACAGAAAACTAACCTTGAGACGGTCTCAGTGCTCAACTTGGGCAATTATTTACCGTTCTTAAGGTAAGAACTAATGCATTATACCTGTCATCACATGTCATACTCATACACGCCTAACGCACAGCCCGTGCAAACATTCGTCATCTCCACTTGTCGTGTTGATCCAAAGACGACGCTCTAGACGCCATCTGTAAGGCCTGCGCCAACACTTGCCGTCGGTGTCTCTATTGTCACCACACCATTTCAGTCGTCCGTCGTCGTGACGATTACGCCGACCACAACCTTACGTCGACATTTTAATTTACATTTCAGTCAACCGCGAATCTGCCCGGAAGCCCAGAAGGTGAAGCCGTGAAGTTTACGGCACGTCTACACTGCCACGTCTGATATCCACAATACGGTTATTGGATATAGTGAACACAACTGGAATTATGGTTCCTTTGAGATGTGCACATCCAGGGCATCACAAGTCCCTGCCTGGTTAGAATTCACTCCCGACAGAGTCGTATTTTAGGAAATAGTTGACTGCGTTTGTACGGCTGGGGATAGGGTCCCAGATCTAATCATTATTTTGGTAGAGGGGCCCATGGGGAATGTCGGGCGAACTCTGGAAATGTCCTATTAAATAGAAAAGGAAAACATTAGGAAGTCACCGAGACGCTTACAAATCCAGCAAATTGTGTTGAGGTATACGTAATTAGGTCTACATTACATGCACGTCACTGGGGCGTATTTGAGGCACGTAATTGCTGTATACATAGTACATACCAACATTTGCTTTATATAAGAATTGTTAAATAATTGCTTAATTGGTGCCTAAGTTCCTTTGCAAAGGATGTCGCTGCCAAATTGAGGCGGGTCCAATGACAAAATTGTATTTTACGCTGTAGCGTCTTGTACGACCGTTGGAGGGTGATACTGTCTCTTCTACCAACCACTGCTGGAGGGTGATACTGTTTTGTCCTACTGACCTCCGTTGAAGGTTGATACTGTCTTGTCCAACCACCGCTGAAGGGTGATACTGTCTTGTTCTACCGACCACCGATGGAGAGTGATACTGTATTGTCCGGCCGACCACCTTTTGATGGCGATACTGTCTTGTCCAACATCGTTGAAGGGTGATACTGTCTTGGCCGACCGACCACCGTTGGATGGTGATACTGTCTTGTCCGACCACCATTGAAGGGTGATACTGTCTTGTCCTACCGATCACGGATAGAGGGTGATATACTCTCATGTCAAACCGACCACCGTTGGATGGTGATACTGTCTTGTCCGACCACCATTGAAGGGTGATACTGTCTTGTCCTACCGATCACGGATAGAGGGTGATATACTCTCATGTCAAACCGACCACCGTTGGATGGTGATACTGTCATGCCCGACTGACCACAGTTGGAGGGTGATATTCTTTTGTCCAACTAACCCCCGTTGAAGGGTAATACTGTCTTGTCTGACCAACCACCGTTGGAGGGTGATACCATCTTGTCTGACCAACCACCGTTGGAGGGTGATACTCTTGGCCGACCGACCACCGTTGGAGGGTGACTCCCTTGTCTGACCGACCCCCGTTGAAGGGTGATACTGTCTTGTCTGACCGACCACTGTTGGGAAGTTATATGTTGTGATATGGTGTGTGTGTGTGCATGTGTGCGTATATGTACGCATGTGAAAACTGTAAACATATACGTAGAGTGATCATTCTATGTTTCAGAGAAACAGAAAACCTCATCAACCTCCTTTCAATTGAATGCTTCTATTGTCCACACCTTTTTATAAACGGAACGAGAATATCAAAACCTGGGGATCTAATATCTCAGTTCCTGGATAAATATGTGTCAGAACATTTCTGAACCATCTAATGGAGCAGCTTGATCAGAAATTGCGCCTTCGGGAAAAGATGGGGAACCACAGATATAGTGTTCGCAGCTAGACAGCTTCAAGAGAAATGCCAGGAACATAATGGAACCTGTACACCACTCTCATTTAGCTGTCCAAGTTGATAGTCAGTCTTGGAAGTATGTGGAAGATAGCGGAAACATAAATTATGGTTGTTTGGAGAAATTTGTCACCATATTTCGGAAATTCGTGGTGACATGCTTGGATGTGTCTTTGAAGGTGGTTTGTCATCTGATTCGTTCCCAGTCAGAGTCGAGCATGACTGCATGGTGGCACCAACTCTATGTTCTCTGCTGTTTCTGACAGCGAAATAAGATATCTTACAGATGGTAAGCTGTCCAATCTTAGATGACTAGGCCAAAAGCAACATTCAGATAGATCTCCGTGACTCCCTGTTTGCTGGTGATTGTGCTTTGAATGCCTAACCACAACGTGAACATGTTCTCTTCTGTATGCGACACTTTTGGTAATCATAGAGAAGACTGAGGTGATGTTCAGGATTAACACTACTGTTAAGACTAGAAACTGACAGTGCTCAACGAATAAGCTCACCTGCCTTAGCAGCATTCTCTTCCGAGCTGCATACGTCAATGATGAGACAAAAAGCAACTAAAGGAATGTCAAAGCAAATATAATCTTTTGCACGCTTCCCTTACCAGTATAGAAGCGTAGAGCAGACCCTGCGAATAAAACTGAAAGTATATCGACTGCGCGTCATTATAGAACAGTTGTTTTTCCATCCCATCACTACTTTACGCGACCGATACATTGACCAGCGCCAAGCCAAGAATCTAAACCATATTCACATGAGCTGTCTACAGGAGCTACTGAAGACAACTGACAGCACAAAGTACCACATATTGAAGTGGTCACCAAGGCTGGCCATCTTGACCACCCATTAAGACCGATACTGACCACTCAGTAGGACTGATATTGACCATTAGTAGGACTGTCACTGACCACCCAGTACGACTGATACTGGCCAATCAGTAAGACTGATACTGACCATCTAGTTTACTGTTACTGACCAACCTGTAGGGCTGATAATGACCACCCAGTACGACTGATACTGACAACAAAGTAGGACTAATATTGACCAAGTAGTTCTGACACTGACCACACAGTAGGGCTGATACTGACCACCTCGTAGGACTGATACTGACCACCCCATACGACTGATACTGACCACCCAGTAGGACTGATACTGGCCACCCAGAGTTTTTGGATTCTACAGATCGTGAGCTTTAAAATTATACATTGTTTGTTGAAATATCTTAGTTGTTTTTGAGTTATTGCTAAAATTGAAGCAAACTTAAAAAAGCAACATCATGAGAAACAAGGTCATTTTGATTTATGTTGTCTTCTTAAATGCATGTATTTTATTAGTTTTGGATTGTTTGTCATAAAAAATAAACTGAACATTGGAATATATATATGATATGCATTTCTACCAAAATTGATAGAACATAACCTGGACAGCTATTTTTGAAACGTGTTCAGAATAGACCCGTGCGACTTACTACCTGGTTTGCTCCGGTGGGTCACATATTGATTCCCTTTTTCGTACCATTAGCCTCTGATCTACCAACTGTTTATGCATTTCAAAAAAGATGAAGGTAGTTATTTAGAGTTATTCACTTTCAAAGTTGTGTTTACTTTTCTAACTATCGGTGAAAGATGGAAACTGAAGTGATGGTGAACAACTGTACATAAAAAGAGAGTGCCACTGTGAAGGAGTTTCAGATCAAACTACTGTAATGGTAATAATTGATACCATTAGTTTGTTGCTGCATGTAATGGATGGGATGTTACCTCACAATAGATGGTAAATTAAGTAACCAGATTTCACACACATATTTCTTAATAGCATGTTTGAATCTGGCTATATACGAATATATACGAAAATGTATACATTTCGCCCAATTAATCACCACTAATGTGGACAAACTACATATTCTCACTCTAACAAAGCAAGCGTGTTCAGCATGATTAAAGATGACAATTTATTACTATACACATTCGTACCAAGTCAACATCTTCGTGTTTGAGGCAAACTAAGTCTGTGTGATAAAATGAAAAATTTGCCATTGAGTTGCGTGACCATATCAGATGATAAGCCACCAAGAGGTGATCAAGCCTGCTTCAGTCTCTATGTAGTTATAACATTATATGTCCATCACAAGAGGGCACCACTATGCCCCATGTTCAACGGCTATCGTGTCCTCTACCATCTGAATTTTGTCACTGAAGTATTCGTGGAACCATTGGACATGTTCTGCCTTCTGGGCGACGGTCAGGTAGGGGTTCTTGGACAGGCCTGTGGTGACGAGCTCCATGAAGTGGCGGATGGGACCGCGGGTGGGGAAGTCTTCAATCAGGTGGTCCAAGAAGACATGCTCATGAAAGCCAACCTGAGCCTCCTCCTCCAGACCTGGAACACAAGTAAACAAATGCACATTATTCTACAAAACTCACAAGTACTTCCTACAACTCTGTGTGGTGTGTGTGTGGTTAAATGGAATCTATTAACGATTGTTGATTAACTGGAAATAGTCTTTGTTTGATGGCTTGTTAACTGGGACTAATTAATTCTTGTCTGTTGGCTACTTAACTGGAAACAATTAGTATTTGTCTGTTGGTTTGTTGGCTTGAAATAGTAGCTTTTTATCTGATGATTGATTTAATGGAAAAGTTTGATTTGTATAGTTAACTAGAAAGAATCAGTTGTTGTTTTATGACGTTTTAATAAGAAATAATAAGTTATTGTCTGATAGTTTGCTAGCTGGAAATAGTAGTTTTTTGTCTGGTGATTGACTGGAAATAGTTGGTTTTCTCTAGAGTTTGATTGACTTAAAATAGTCGTTTTTGGCTGACTAGAGAATGAGTTCTTGAATGGTGACTGGCTGACTAGAGAATGAGTTCTTGAATGGTGACTGGCTGACTAGAGAATGAATTCTTGAATGGTGGCTGGCTGACTAGAGAATGAGTTCTTGAATGGTGACTGGCTGACTAGAGAATGAGTTCTTGAATGGTGGCTGGCTGACTAGAGAATGAGTTCTTGAATGGTGGCTGGCTGACTTGAGAATGAGTTCTTGAATGGTGACTGGCTGACTAGAGAATGAGTTCTTGAATGGTGGTTGGCTGACTAGAGAATGAGTTCTTGAATGGTGGCTGGCTGACTAGAGAATGAGTTCTTGAATGGTGACTGGCTGACTTGAGAATGAGTTCTTGAATGGTGGCTGGCTGACTAGAGAATGAGTTCTTGAATGGTGACTGGCTGACTAGAGAATGAGTTCTTGAATGGTGACTGGCTGACTTGAGAATGAGTTCTTGAATGGTGGCTGGCTGACTTGAGAATTAGTTCTTGAATGGTGACTGGCTGACTGGCTGACTTGAGAATGAGTTCTTGAATGGTGACTGGCTGACTTGAGAATGAGTTCTTGAATGGTAACTGGCTGACTAGAGAATGAGTTCTTGAGTGGTGGCTGGCTGACTAGAGAATGAGTTCTTGAATGGTGACTGGCTGACTTGAGAATGAGTTCTTGAATGGTGACTAGCTGACTAGAGAATGAGTTCTTGAATGGTGGCTGGCTGACTAGAGAATGAGTTCTTGAATGGTGACTGGCTGACTAGAGAATGAGTTCTTGAATGGTGGCTGGCTGACTAGAGAATGAGTTCTTGAATGGTGACTGGCTGACTTGAGAATGAGTTCTTGAATGGTGACTGGCTGACTAGAGAACGAGTTCTTGAATGGTGGCTGGCTGACTAGAGAATGAGTTCTTGAATGGTGACTGGCTGACTTGAGAATGAGTTCTTGAGTGGTGGCTGGCTGACTAGAGAATGAGTTCTTGAATGGTGACTGGCTGACTAGAGAATTAGTTCTTGAATGGTGATTGGCTGACTAGAGAATGAGTTCTTGAATGGTGACTGGCTGACTAGAGAATGAGTTCTTGAATGGTGACTGGCTGACTAGAGAATGAGTTCTTGAATGGTGGCTGGCTGACTTGAGAATGAGTTCTTGAATGGTGACTGGCTGACTAGAGAATGAGTTCTTGAATGGTGGCTGGCTGACTAGAGAATGAGTTCTTGAATGGTGGCTGGCTGACTAGAGAATGAGTTCTTGAATGGTGGCTGGCTGACTAGAGAATGAGTTCTTGAATGGTGACTGGCTGACTTGAGAATGAGTTCTTGAATGGTGACTGGCTGACTAGAGAACGAGTTCTTGAATGGTGGCTGGCTGACTAGAGAATGAGTTCTTGAATGGTGACTGGCTGACTTGAGAATGAGTTCTTGAGTGGTGGCTGGCTGACTAGAGAATGAGTTCTTGAATGGTGACTGGCTGACTAGAGAATTAGTTCTTGAATGGTGATTGGCTGACTAGAGAATGAGTTCTTGAATGGTGACTGGCTGACTAGAGAATGAGTTCTTGAATGGTGACTGGCTGACTAGAGAATGAGTTCTTGAATGGTGGCTGGCTGACTTGAGAATGAGTTCTTGAATGGTGACTGGCTGACTAGAGAATGAGTTCTTGAATGGTGGCTGGCTGACTAGAGAATGAGTTCTTGAATGGTGGCTGGCTGACTAGAGAATGAGTTCTTGAATGGTGGCTGGCTGACTAGAGAATGAGTTTTTGAATGGTGGCTGGCTGACTAGAGAATGAGTTCTTGAATGGTGGCTGGCTGACTAGAGAATGAGTTCTTGAATGGTGACTGGCTGACTAGAGAATGAGTTCTTGAATGGTGGCTGGCTGACTTGAGAATGAGTTCTTGAATGGTGGCTGGCTGACTAGAGAATGAGTTCTTGAATGGTGGCTGGCTGACTTGAGAATGAGTTCTTGAATGGTGACTGGCTGACTAGAGAATGAGTTCTTGAATGGTGACTGGCTGACTAGAGAATGAATTCTTGAATGGTGACTGGCTGACAAGAGAATGAGTTCTTGAATGGTGACTGGCTGACTAGAGAACGAGTTCTTGAATGGTGGCTGGCTGACTAGAGAATGAGTTCTTGAATGGTGACTGGCTGACTTGAGAATGAGTTCTTGAGTGGTGGCTGGCTGACTAGAGAATGAGTTCTTGAATGGTGACTGGCTGACTAGAGAATGAGTTCTTGAATGGTGACTGGCTGACTGGCTGACTAGAGAATGAGTTCTTGAATGGTGACTGGCTGACTAGAGAATGAGTTCTTGAATGGTGACTGGCTGACTAGAGAATGAGTTCTTGAATGGTGGCTGGCTGACTTGAGAATGAGTTCTTGAATGGTGGCTGGCTGACTAGATATTGAGTTCTTGAATGGTGGCTGGCTGACTTGAGAATGAGTTCTTGAATGGTGACTGGCTGACTAGAGAATGAGTTCTTGAGTGGTGGCTGGCTGACTAGAGAATGAGTTCTTGAATGGTGACTGGCTGACTAGAGAATGAGTTCTTGAATGGTGACTGGCTGACTAGAGAATGAGTTCTTGAATGGTGACTGGCTGACTAGAGAATGAGTTCTTGAATGGTGGCTGGCTGACTTGAGAATGAGTTCTTGAATGGTGGCTGGCTGACTAGATATTGAGTTCTTGAATGGTGACTGGCTGACTAGAGAATGAGTTCTTGAATGGTGACTGGCTGACTAGATATTGAGTTCTTGAATGGTGGCTGGCTGACTTGAGAATGAGTTCTTGAATGGTGACTGGCTGACTTGAGAATTAGTTCTTGAATGGTGACTGGCTGACTTGAGAATGAGTTCTTAAATGGTGGCTGGCTGACTAGATATTGAGTTCTTGAATGGTGACTGGCTGACTTGAGAATGAGTTCTTGAATGGTGGCTGGCTGACTAGAGAATGAGTTCTTGAATGGTGGCTGGCTGACTAGAGAATGAGTTCTTGAATGGTGACTGGCTGACTTGAGAATGAGTTCTTGAATGGTGGCTGGCTGACTAGAGAATGAGTTCTTGAATGGTGACTGGCTGACTTGAGAATGAGTTCTTGAATGGTGACTGGCTGACTAGAGAATGAGTTCTTGAATGGTGGCTGGCTGACTAGAGAATGAGTTCTTGAATGGTGACTGGCTGACTAGAGAATGAGTTCTTGAATGGTGACTGGCTGACTAGATATTGAGTTCTTGAATGGTGGCTGGCTGACTTGAGAATGAGTTCTTGAATGGTGACTGGCTGACTAGAGAATGAGTTCTTGAATGGTGGCTGGCTGACTAGAGAATGAGTTCTTGAGTGGTGGCTGGCTGACTAGAGAATGAGTTCTTGAATGGTGGCTGGCTGACTAGAGAATGAGTTCTTGAATGGTGGCTGGCTGACTAGAGAATGAGTTCTTGAATGGTGGCTGGCTGACTAGAGAATGAGTTCTTGAATGGTGACTGGCTGACTTGAGAATGAGTTCTTGAATGGTGGCTGGCTGACTAGAGAATGAGTTCTTGAATGGTGACTGGCTGACTAGAGAATGAGTTCTTGAATGGTGACTGGCTGACTAGAGAATGAGTTCTTGAATGGTGGCTGGCTGACTAGAGAATGAATTCTTGAATGGTGGCTGGCTGACTAGAGAATGAGTTCTTGAATGGTGGCTGGCTGACTAGAGAATGAGTTCTTGAATGGTGGCTGGCTGACTAGAGAATGAGTTCTTGAATGGTGGCTGGTTGGTGACTGGAATGAGTTTAGATGCTGTTATACCTTGCTCGTTATCGATGGGAAACTTCCAGAGAATGCCCTGCTTTGTCCAACTGATCATCTCCTCGAAGCCAGAGGGCACTGGGAGGTCGGCCAACTTCTCAAGATTATCTCGCTCTACCTGCTCAAACAGGCTCAGCTTACGGGCCACTGAAACAATAAATCAGCAGCTGTGAATAACGGACAGCCACATTTAGTGTTTTATCCAATCTGTATTTTGGGTTTATAAGTAACATCATATTAAAAAAGACACCAGATGTAATTACACTTGTCAGATATTCCAAATGTAGAGATTACTAGTAGTTGTTTGTGTGAGTCAACTGGAAAGAACGGACTAACATCTCAATCTCAACTTAAACATAACGTTCCTTAGATACAACATTACACAGATCAACTCCATATCAGCCAGAACTGATGTGCATTAATGCATAGGTCAGGTGGTATCAATGCCAGGAAAACAGCGAGGATTTTTTGAGAATTCCATCAGTAGTTAATAATAGAACAAAACCTACAGGTGCAGGCCAACGTAAAATACATGGAATCATGAATAGTCAAACCCTTACTTTGCATTGACTCCTCAGCTGGACTCACACCATTGAATATCCCTAATGCTTCACCCTCAAACAGTTTCAAATCAACCTTTATTGTCCTGCAAAATGGAAACATGACAATAAATAACTTGGCAGTAAAAGCTTGCAAGTTATCTGTAAGATTGAGTTTAGTAGGCAGTCTGAGAATGATGGAAAAATACTTGTAGTATTCAAAGTCTTAGTTCTAGGAATAACAGTCTCCAGAAGTAAAAGCAGCTTATTTTTATATGAGCATTTTATGTTGCTCTGATCTAATAATAAGAAAACGTATATTGCACCGAAATACAATTCAACTTAAACTTGAAAACAACATATTATTTGGGATAGTCAAGATTAGATACACCTATATTGTGCATGGTCAAGACACCAATACTGGGTATTGGCAAGACACCAGTCTGACCCCTAGAGTCTTACACTGTGGACTGTGGTGGTCAAGACTGATGATGATTTCAACAGTATGAGTCTTTGATAGCGTCAAACAAGAACCCTACCTGGATGATGACCCTTTTGACCCCAGCATACTTTCACTGATGCTCCGACGGTCGACCCTCTTTGGCTTTCTGAAGGTGGGTTGTGTATCACTGTCACCCTCCACTTCCTCGCGTGAACCCCTGTGCCGGGGGGCACGTTTCTCAACTTTTAGGCCCACAAATAGGTCACTGCAAGTAGTGGTTAGAAACTTAGAAAGGTAAAATATATGCTAAAGTTCATGATAAAATATGAACATAAGTGATAACTGTTTTTTTGTAAACTCAATGCTTTGGCGGCATGATTAGTTTGCTAGCACGTATTGTAAATCTTCCAGCAAATAACTGCACCTTTACTAAGTTTTATATCAGTCTTAAGAACATTATATTTAACTGTTTCCATGTCACCTAAAATCTATGCTTACACCAAGGTGTAAGTCACAGAGCTTCCCAAACAGTACGTTCCCAGTGCAGACTTTTGAAGCTTATACAAGCATCTAGTATTGACGGCACTGACATGGTAGCATCTCATCAAAACAAGACAGCAACTATATATAGGAAGCGAGAACACAAAGTCAGATGGAGACTTTGGTTAATTGTGATGCCAGTTTTGAGGACAAGTGATAGAAACAAATTGAAATGATGGTAGCCAATCAGATAAACCCGATTTGAAATTATGGTAACCCATTGGGCCAGCATATTTTGAACGTATGTTTGGCAGTCTAGGAAAACCAGTCAGAAGTCGCTAGGCTTAATTGCCCATAAGCGTTTCATAATCGTGAATTTGCGTCATTTGAGATTTTACTACAAAGTTTCAAATAACATACTTATGCGAACTTCCCTAAATGCTTTCCTGTTTATCCAAATGAAAGTTGTATTTTGTTTTGTTTTTGTAACCGTGGATTTAATTATAAACTGCGAAAGTTTAAAAATGAAATGCGCACTATTTTGCGAATGCTTACAACTTACGCCCGCAGTTGTCATGCCTATGTATGGCATATTGTTCGAAAGCTATTTTAAGCAGGCAGATCTGCTGCACACGAATACACTGAACGAAAATTGAGTGTGCAATGAAAGCTAACGTGTCTTGTGTTTGGAAGTTCGAAGATAGATTGGAGTGTTTATGTAGAATAGGGGTCAGCAACCTTTTTGAATTGATGGCCAACTAAGTGAGATGAGCTGTGCCAGCAGGCCATGGGTTTATTGATGAATATTGATTATCATTCGCCTAATCTTCATGGAGACTGGTATATTTTGCAGCCAATATATAAACATTCTAGCTGCTACCCGGTATCCGTTGACGTTAAGCATACATTTTTTGGCAGTGTCAAAAATTAATAATGACTTATTATTATCGATCATCAATGTATAATTTTGTTCAGTTGAGTATTAAATGTACACATTATTCATATTGTTGTCCGTGCTCTTAGCATGCAACTGACATGGTGACTTGTCTGCCGCTTGGGTTTGTTGCTGCACCACGTCTAGCTGCAGACTTGTTCCTGCGAACTTCCGTGCGCAATTGTCTGTCAGTTAGTTGCATCCCCATCTTGCATTTCACGAAAGTTTTCTTCAAGTGCTGCTGCTCACACCCATGTCTAGTCCCACAGAGACAGGCAGTGAACTGGCAACCTGCAATGGAGGTTGGGGGGATTCTCTTGAAACTGAGGGATGGATGAAAAACCAAAAGGCTATCCCTACAGGAAGATACTCCACAAATTACAAAGCTGAAGCCCAGGCCTTGAAGACAGCAGCAACAATGTTGATAAAACAGAGAAAGGCCATACACAACAAAGTCGTCATCTTCACGGATGCACTGTTGGTATTACAGGCACTATCTAACGCCCAGAACAAAGAACTCAACCTCCTTGCCAGTGCCATGTCTGCACTACAGAATGCTACTGGATAGACAGTGCTCCAGTGGGTCCCAGCACACTGTACTGGGAAACAAAAAAATTGACAGACTGGCAAAGTAGGGGGAAACTGGATCAAGGGGTGAGGGAGGTCACATAGAAAGAAACAAAACAATCGTGTATCACAAGGAGAGAAAGAGATAACTGAAATAACACCCAACCTATAACATCAACAACTATTACCAATTCTCCAGAGAAGACTAAGTGATAATGAGGACTGGACACTGCAGACTCAGGCACCATATGCACACTAAATTACACACTGGAGAAACAGACATATGTCCATGCCGCATGGCTGCAATGATTGTGGAACACATTCTTCAAGATTGCCAAATACACAAAAATGACAGAAAGACATCAGTAAAAGACAAGAAAACCTTCAACGGACAGCGACCTATATTCGAGAAACCAGAGTTGCAGTTTGAGCGAACGCCAAAAAAAGAAGAAAGAAGAATTGGCGTGTTTGATCAGTTTACGGAGCTGTTCATTCCATCGGCAAGTGCGTATGTGGTAGATCACAACAGGCGGCACCCTGTCGACTGTGGCTTTGAATGTCACAGAGATGCATTACAGTTCGGTGAACTTCATCTACAACACGTCTGGCCTATAGTTTACTTCCATCTGGAACAGGCTGTAAAATAAGAACAACTACAAGCTCTGAGATATGTAAAACGCTAAAAACTCCCATCTCAGCATCCCAACGAACTCTGCATACATGTCCGACCTTTCTAGCTGGTTCGTTTTCTAGGAGTGTTAATAATAATAATAATAAGATAACTTCTATTGTGCCTAAATCCTTAGAAACCAAGCTCAGAGGCACATAAAGACAAAAGGATTGGTCAATCTCAAAATCCAGTTGTCAACAGATGGGTCAAGGCGTTAGCCCGCTATGGTGGATATGCAAGGTTGTAAAGATAACTTTAAATGATGATGAATCTAACCCTAAGAGGAAGCATATTCCAAAGAGTTGGTGCAGCAACAGAAAAAAGCCCTAGTTCCAATATTAGTGTTGACTCTAGAAACAAAAAGTAGGTCAGAACTAGATCAAAGCTGGATAGGTTTTCTTACAGGAGTAAGCAGTGAATGCAAATAAGATGGTTGCTTACTGGACAGTGCCTGGTATGTATTGGTACAGATCTTAAATATTATACGATACCATATAGGAAGCCAATGCAGACTTAAAAATTGGTTCAGAAAAACGACAGATTGTATGCAATCTCGCTTTTAGTCGGTGGGCTGCATGAAATAGCTCCATAGGCCCCAGGCTGTCGACCCCTGATGTAGATCGATCAGTGATTAGCTTGGTTTGATACAGCTGTAGTATATATCTGGATATATTACTGAACTGTCTGACCTGTTGAAGCGGATTTCATTGGAAATGTAAAGTACGGGATGATGTTCGTTTCGTGTTTACGATTGTCAAAAAATCGGAAATGACTGTGAATATGCCTGGATAAAATTTGAACATTGTTGCTCGATGTATCAGCGCACTCACATTAATAAACATACATAATATCACAACGGAATAATTCTCAGTGACCTTTGTGGCACACCCAATCAGCAATAGTGATGATGATTTGGTCTTGTCCGAGTTGAGTAGGGAGGACAGGGACGCTGTGCTAGATGGGGAAGGGGGCAGATCAATTACTGGTATCGGTGACAGTAAAGTTGTCGGTAACGATCCAGCTGCATTCACAGGTTCCTTCTTTAAGTTGTTGTAACTTTAAAAGTAACCATCAGAATTGAATAATTGTTTTTGTATGCTAAAGCTAACATACATAGCTACATTTGTTTTACTGGATTGCACATGTTAATAGCAATGGATATTTGTGTATACCATGTTGAAGTTTTGTTTTCATGTGAATGACTCTCGAATTTAAAATGGACTTTTCTCCATAACTAATTTTTTTATGGCTGCCCTCTTAAAATTCTTGTAAGTTTGGTTGTAGTGTGAATATTTGAATACAGTCAACTGTTTTGGAACTGAAAATGGTGTTGTATTCCATTTTTGAAATAAAAATATATTACTGTTTTTTACATTTCAACATGTTTTCCTAGACCGCCACACACACATATGTGGTCTGACAGTCTCCCAAAAAGTGCAAGGCAGCAGGCCACTATTATTGCAGGGGCCTGGTGTTATGACTTATGACAGATCAATGATGTATAGTCCTGTTAAAAGCAGTGATTAGCCTACCTTACAGACTTCTTGATCTGTCCATTTTTCTGATCAGTCGTTAGTACAACATGTTCTTGCAGTTTGCGCAGCAGCTCAGACGTGGTCTGACTGGCATCTCCTGGCAGGGTGTCTGCCACGTCTTTCACAGCCGACACCAAGTCTGCTTCCAAACCTTCCTCCTCAGGACTGTAGATAGGCAATGCAGTGCAATGTAATTATTACAATCCAAGAGTACATTCATCAGATGATATTCATTATGTACAAGGAAATATTTAGTGAGCTATTTTCAGTAGCACTGATAGAGAACATTCATAACAACCTAATAACATCAATCTGTGTGGGAAAGAATAACAATAATAAAACATTATTTTTTAGAAATTGCCATGCATGCTGGTAGGCAAGGCTAAAGACATTTAGGTGTTATGACCAGTAATAGGTAATAAATAGTTATCACAATTAATTTTATGCTCGCCATTGTTCTCAATAATAATAAATTCAATGTACTTTGCTTTGCCTGCCGTCTGCATCTTCTCAGCTCTGTGTCGCGATTTTGGTTTGGCCAAGTCCAGTTTCTTACTGATATCTGATTTCTGTGGTGCATCCGAGTCACTGCCATCTGCCTTGCTGCTATACATGTGCCGCGCCACCCCTATACTCTGGGGTAGCCGACATCTCGCAACCAAACACCTGAAACATTCAGAAACACTATAATTAATTCTGATGGGATTTAACAAGTCGGTGACATCCAAAATATATCTGCGCCTTTTTTTAGGCTGTTGGGCAAGTTCGGACCATCAGTTTTCATATCTTACTGGCCTGCTGGGCCACTGGTTTCAAACTGACTGACCAACATCGTGTTTCAAGTAACCTGACCCTACCTAGAAAAATAGGACAACCCTAATCTTTTTATTTGATATTTAAATCAATGTTTGTTTTGTTATATTTTTGTTGTAACTAATTAAATATCAGCAATTAAAACTCAGCCAAGCATATGCACTGCCAAACTCATTTGTATCCGCCTGCGTGATTGGCGGGGGTCATTAATTATTCACCCAATAAGCGATCTTGTTACACATTGGCTATGGATGGCGGACAATCTCAACTGTCGTCTGCATGATAAAACGCTAGTGCATATAATATTCCATAATGGAAAGACATCAAGGAAATTTGTTATATTGTCAAACATTTGATAGCATTGCTAAAGACCATGGCTGCACTGGTGGATCTTGTTATACAGCTGTGTTTTGGGCGGAAAGAGAGCAAGGTCAGGATTCTGGACAGCGTTCACATTGTCGCACACCAACGCATTGTTTACATCAGCATCAAGTCATCGCCAGTCATAATGATAACGTGATACACATGGTATCGGTGTTCAGATGCACATTTATTTATTATGGCATAATGTGACTGATCCTGACAATACCAGCCTTAGCATTGAGCCTCAGACATGACCAAAACCAAGAAATGCTTCTGATGTGCTGAGAACAGCCAACTAAAATATCACGCCCCAAGCTGAAAATAGGTTGGTGATATCTCAGATTTTGCATTAATAGCAGACTGCAGAGTGATACCACGATTAAAAATCTTCATTTAACTTTGCATTGTGGACTTCTTGTGAAACGACCAACAGGCATCTCGGTATCAACATATTTTTTTACCAAATCCGGGCCAGTAACTTTTCAAATCTACTAGCCCCTAGAGATACAACATCTTAATGTCAAGGTCTGTCTTACTTTGAAAAGTATAAAAAAGGACAAACTAAAAAATGTGCCAGTTTGAGAATTATGTAATGCATGCTGGCTGAGAGTGAAGCACTGTATTGCCTGTAAACAATGTTAACGAGAACGAGGCTTGGCGCGAACAATACAATTTTCATCGGGGCTAGATAAAAAACAGTTTTTGCGTTAATAAGACCATTAAATCAAATGTCTTTAATCAAGAAAATATAACATCAAAACCTGTATCCAGGGAAGCCTTGGGAGAAAAACAAAGAGATGCCCGGATGAAGCAAAATAAAGTAAACAATGACGATGAATGCAGCCAAACAAGTAAGGCAGAGCAGACAGGCAGGGCAAATGGGACAGAGAAAACATCCGGTAAGTCCCATTTACCCACTGAATCATAGGACAAGGCACATACAAACAAGGGCAAAAAAAGGGATCTGTTCCGGCTTCGCAGAGTAAACAATGGCCTGAATGCACAATGTTGTCACCAAAGCACCACAAGCACAAGGAGAGGAACAAAACGCAAAAAATGCACAAGTTATTGTTGGTCAACAATTGCTGACACACTACCTAACAAACTGGATGAGCTGAACACACTACCCGTAACTGCTAGTGAGATGCCAGATATTATCACGGTAACCGAAGTATGCCCAAAAAACAGTGACATAACACAAACAAAACAAACGATTGACATAGATGGCTATGTTGCTTTCCCAAACACCCTGGAAGGTAGAGGGGCTGTAATTTATGTGAGGAAGTGGTTGAGAGCTATTCCAGAAGAGGCCCTCACAGATGACAGCTTCAATGAATCTGCCTGGTGTACAGTCAATCTAAAAAACAAGGACAAACTACTGATAGGGGTAGTATACCGTAGTCCTAACAGTGACTCTGAAAACAATGATACACTCCTCCAGTTGATCAAAACAGCCTGCGACAGTCGAAGTGTGACACGTATCCTAATAACCGAGACTCTAATATGAAAGACATTGACTAGAACAACACACGTTAGAAACAGAACTACTCGAAACACCGAGTGGCTGCTTTCTATACCAACATGTCAATTTTCCCACCAGATATCGACATAATCAAGAACCATCACTTCTCGATCTACTAATCATGAATGATGAAAATATGGCACAAAACATAAAACAAAAGCCACCTCTCGGGAAAAGTAACCATATAATCATTAAGACGGAATACCACTGCTACCGTGACACAATGAGTGAAGAGAAGACAAGTTACTAGTTTGAGAAAGGTAACTACACTGACATCAAGCGCAAACTCAGAGAAACAAACTGGAAAGAGACTCTGAGTAACCTAAAAGTGGATGAGATATGGCAAGAACTGAACAGTACACTCTCAGTCCTGGTTGACAAACACGTACCAAAGAAACAGATAGTGACAGGAAAGAGAGTTAAGCCTTTGTGGATGAACAACGATGCAATGAGGAAAGTGAAAAAGAAGTACAACAGTTGGAAGAGGTACACTGAGACAAAACAGTACAGAGACTATGTTGAATACTCACGTGTTAGAAACATTGCGACAAAAGCTGTAAGAAAAGCTAGAAAAGACTTCGAGCGGAAGCTTGTGACAGAGGTCAGCAAAAACCCCAATGTGTTCTGGCGCTATGTACAAGATGGAAGAAAGGTTAGATCTGCCATGGGTGAATTTAACCTGGATGGTGGCACAACAGCAAGCACAAACCAAGAGAAAACAGACACACTAAACAAATTCTTCACAAGTGTGTTCTCACATGAAGATCTGACGGAAATTCCGAAACTCGAAGACAGACATAATGGAAACCAGCTGATCAGTATTGAAATCACGCCAGAAGATGTCCTGGCTAAAGTAACAAACTTAAAGACAAACAAGTCACCAGGTCCAGACAGATGTCACCCGTACGTTCTACATGAACTGAGAAATGAACTGGTGAGGCCCCTCCTTTTGATCTTCAACAGGTCATTGAAGGATGGAGTGCTCCCAACTCAATGGAAGATAGCACACGTAACAGCGCTACACAAAAAGAACTCAAAAAGACATGCTTCCAACTATTGACCAATCAGTTTGACATGTATAGCATGTAAGATTATGGAAAGCATTATTCAAGACCATCTCCTGACTCATGACTATGAACAACAAGTTCCACAAAGATCAGCATGGATTTAGACTAGGCAGGTCATGCACCACCCAACTCCTTGTAGTCATGAAGACTTAGACTCCCTATCAGAATGGGCAGAAGTCACAAATGGCATACCTCAGGGAAGTGTACTTGGCCCCATTCTATTCATCCTGTTCATCAACGATCTACCAGACGGTATAAACAGTGGACTCAAGATCTTTGCAGATGATACAAAAATATATTGAGATGTAACGTGTGAAATGGACAAAAAGATATTACAAGACATTATTAAACTAACATCGTGGTCAGAGAAATGGCAGTTACATTTCAATCCATCAAAATGCAAACATCTGACATTTGGCAAGCCGAAACTAACACCACATACACGATGACAAGTAAAGATGGGGATGTGTCAGAAATCGACAGCACATCAGAAACAGAAAAAGATCACGGTGTACCGTTCGATAGATCCCAAAAATTCTGACAGCATATTGGCGCCATTGTGAAGAAGGCAAACCAGATGACAGGCCTCATCAAGGGCACATCTGGACAGTAGCAGCTTCCGATTTTTATATACAGTGCTAGTGAGACCATATCTCGACTATGCTGACTCCATCTGGAACCTGCACTACACCATAGACATCAACACCCTTGAAAAATCACAATGGAGAGCAACAAAGCTGGTTCCAAAAATAAGAAACTTGAACTATGAAGACAGGCTGAAAAATCTTAACTTACCAAGCCTGGCATACCGAAGAAGAAGAGGAGATACGATCCAAGTCTACAGAATCATCAATGGCATCGATGACATCAATCAAGAGGACTTCTTTATGATCACAACAAACCACACACACGAGGCCACAAAAAAATTCTATAAGACACCAAACAGACTTGATATTAGGAAACACTCCTTTTCACAATGCATCTTCCTAGACTGGAACAACCTTTCTCAGCAAAGAGTGAAAACATCCTTTCCTTCAAAACAAAACTCGACAAAGAATTGAAGATGGACAGAGTTTAATTTCAATAAAAGCACAAAATCACAAGACAAGCCACATTCTCAATACCAAAAATATGATGCATAAAGGTGGGTGTACACATGGCTGTAATGCCTTACTTTTATTATAAGTTTAAAAAACCCGAAGATCCAAGCAAGTTATTCAGGCAAGTTAACAAGCCATTTGAATACACGTATTCACGGTTCTACCATATATGGGCATTCGCCATCTTCTTCTTCTTCTTCTTCTTCCAATACACGCCTAGCCTCAACATGCTTAGGATACAGGCGGTGCCGTGGCATGGCAGGAGAACAGGAATTTTTTTTTTTTTTTACAGTGCAATATATAAGAACACAAATTATTGTGTGAATAAACAGAAATACGTGCAGAAGAACTTGTTAACGTCTAAAACATGGGGAAGTGCAAAGTCTGGATGTTGCTTTTAAACGCATCCAGGCTGTTTTGATTTACAATATATTGAGGGAGGGAATTCCAAAGTCGAATGGTACTGGGGAAAAAAGAATACAAGTGGTAGTTGCATCTGGAGTGAGGGATAAGGTAAGATAAGGAATGTTGTTTTCTAGTGACTACGTTTACAGGAATAAGGTATTGGTTTGCTGGTATACCCACTAGGCCATTTGTTATCTTGTAAATCATACATAGTTTTGCATCGGTTCTTCTGTCTGATAGGGATCTCCATCCTAATGTCTGGAGCATGTCTGTTACACTGGAGGTATTGTGGTGGCGATATAAGACATATCGGACTGCACGGCGTTGAATAATTTCTAGTTTGTTTATTTGTGTAAGGGTATAGGGATCCCAGACAGTACAGCTGTTCTCCACGATGGGTCTGACAAAGGTGATCTTAAATAAGTTTGTTTTGCTTTGTTATTGTAACCACGTGCGTTTATTTACTTGCAACTCTGATTAGGGTCAAGATGGCGTCGGAACCGTGAATCCGTGTAATGAAATAACCATGTGCGTTTATTTACTCGCAACTCTGATCTAGGTCAAGATGGCATCAGAACCGTGAATCCGTGTATATAGCAGATGCTATGACAAACATTTGAATTCTTTCTGCCAAGCCCAATATTGTGTCATTCCTGTATACCAGTAGTTATTGTTTGTTTTGATTAAATGTTATTATGCTGATCCCCAGTTTGTTGGAGATGTTGGGGTGGGCGATAATGCGATGGGAATGCGATATGGCCACTATGAGGAGCTGCTGTCAAATACAGTAAATATGTTTACATAATTTTTATTGTGAGGTTTAGCATTTGGGCATCTTAAGTGCCTCTGGATAGACTTTTTCAACTCTATGGCGCTGTATATGTGTATTACTATTCGAATAAAGCCAAGCGAAGCCCCTAAATTAGCGAAAAGCCAAAAGGTCATTTGCAGCAGTGTTCTGTCACACCAATCACATAGTGATAGTATAATTTTGTTATCTTAAAACAACATGTCATAAATACATCACTTGTAAAATTATCTTTTGTTTTAACACCCTGTCATCAAACCTAGCAAACATACCTATGAGTACTTGCATAAGTTACACATTTTATGATACGTCGAAAACACACAGCATTTATAGCGGACGCAGCCATGTTTCTGTCACGCACAAAATTACATTATTACGAAGTAATAATTCCACCATATTATCAAAGTCAAATTTAAAATTAAAATGATATACACATATATTTATATATCGGATATACTAAAATATATCTTAAATAGAAATAAACATGTTGACACATTTGTTGCGGATATGTTTACCTGAACTGGTATTCCCGGAAGTTGAACTAACCAAACTTCCGCCTTCTGCAAAGTCAACAAAGTATTTTTGTAGAATGTTGATAGGACGCTGGTTGGAAATGAATGCCATAAAAAGTTATTACCTTTGCATATTTGGTATACTAATGTTTACAGTTTTCGACGTACACGGCATTGAGGGAACATCAAACTTTAGAAATGACACCGCACCGATTATTCGCAGAAGTTTAATTCCCGATGGCGATGCAATCGCCGATCTGTCACAAGATCCGAGAGTGACTGAACCAGTTTTTATCACATCTAATGGCTTTAAAAACATAGTCACCGCAGGATATTTTAAGAGTCAGACGTCGCCACATAGTAATATAGAATCCAGTTGTCATGCATTTATGTACGAATTTTCCGGGGCGGCAGCAAACTTCACCAAGTGTGCTGTGCATTATGCCAGACCAATAAAAATGTGTGAACAGTGTTATTCTGTTTACCAGCAGGCAATAACGATATACGACTTCATGATGAAGGTCAGTAAAGTCTTTTTGATTCTGTTATATGCTATGTTCAGTTCAGTAAACCTAATAGCTATATATACCTGAATTATCCATCCTGCTGCTAAGAAACAATGCAGATAGAGATTTATAATTATAAATACAAACCTAGAAATGGGTCGGCCCAAGATGTACTTGTCCCACACAGACGGATGGTTCGGCCTGGATGTTTCGGCTCACACTGACGGATGGTTCAGCCCATGTCACAAAAATCCGCTATGCTAGGTTGGATGTTTTGGCCCACTGCAACGGATGGTTCGGCCCACTTCACCAAAAGTCGCTGTGCGGATGTTTCGGCCCATGAAAAATTATCAAAGCAGCGGTCGACTTGGCCCACTGCGTTTTATTCGGCCCATTGCGTTTAAAGATTGTTCAAGATGTTTCACAATAAATTACCATTATCTTTATTGTTTGTTTGAACTCTCACTCTTACCTGGATTGCTTGTATGTGTGATATTTGTTTGTTTGTTTGTTGCAAAGCATCATAGCAGTAAACTAAACAAACACGGTAATGGAGCACACAGCATGAGCACATTGCATGTGCTCAAACCCTTTATGTAGTTAATTGATTAGATGTCATTTGAACAGATGAAATGTGTGACCACACTTTCAAAGATGCATTGATGGAGGTGTTACTCTACATTTCACAGCAACGATTTGTCAAGGGTCTTATGATGTTTGATTGTTGCTTCTACAAACGGGACAACTGTTTTGTGGTGTCTGGTAATCTGGGGTACCGGGTAGGTGTTAAGAGCTCTCTTCACGATTTGGGAACTGAAGAGTTTTTGTTTACCTTGTATTAAAAGTGTTTTGTCTTCATAGAGCTGAATAAAAAAAAAAAATTTTGTCTATAATTTTATTGTAATTTACAAAGATGTGGGTACCCCAGTGATTGTTGCAGGTTTTGGAGGGGTACTCGGGGGAGAAAAAGATTAGAACTGAGGTCTAATTTATAAGCTGCATCCACATCCCTGGGGTGAGGGATAGGGTTAAGTATGAGTATGTATGAGGACAAATCATTTGGGCCATCTAAATAAAAGATTGCTTTATACAAATTGTGTACCATATCTCGGTGACACTTTCTCTACAGACAACATCAGTGCTGTCAAACATTCCATTGTCTCAGGTTTAAAAAAGCATGTATGCATAAAATATTGTCATATAAATCATTATTAAATTTGAATTGAAGTAATTAAGTGAGGTCTAAAGATAATTATCTTTAATGAATATAAGTTTTTTGCATGTTGATGAGACTAAAGCCACAAAGGCAGTGAAGCCCGTCAAGGGGCATACTTTCCCAGTCAGAAACCTCTGTCCACAGCTGCAAATAATTAAAATACCATAATCTTTTTGTTTGCTAAATTAAGCCAAGAAGTCAGTAATAAAATGCCTTTGTTACTCTTGTAAGAAGTAGCACTCTAAGAACTACTAGAATCTTCTTCTGAATAGGTATGGTGACTCAACTCAGATAGCCTCTAGACCAGTACAGTCCATCCTCGCAAGCCAGGGCTGTTTGCCATGCACAACTAGCCCTGGTTGATCCCCTACGTGAAGTACGGAAGTTAGCTGAGTCAAACTAGTAATTGACTTTGCCAGTCACGACTGCATCACCCATGAGAACAGCGCAAATACCCGCCCCAATTTGAAGACGGATAAACGACTTCTGGGAATCCCAATATATAATGACCCGTTCGCCCATTAGCACAAGCAGCTTAGCGGCATTGTGTATTCGAATAATTGCTTCTACTTCCTAAACATTGCATGTAACATGAGCCATGGTTGGTTGAAATTAGTTTTATTTTGACCACCTGACCTGAGTAGATCTACTGATCTAGTGACCGATTTGATAGGCTGAGCTTAAATTCAGAGTTTCGCAAAGCGATCAGCCAGGGGTACTGTTGGCTGGGACTGACGTAATCAGCAGCAGGGAGGATGGTATAGTTAGGCACCAGCTTGCAGTCAGGCTAAAGAACAAAGGAAATATTGACCTATGGACACTGACAGGTGCTAATCAACCCTCTTAGCAGGGCCCTGGGTTCACCCACTAATTAACACTGTTAGGTGAATAACACTTTGGCATTGGGATCAATGGGTATTTTGTAGGGTTTATCATTTTGTATGTTGAAAACTGTCTGTAGGACAGCTGTTTTTAATAGTTTTTTTTATAGATAAAGTGTGATGCCTGAAAACTCTGTAATTGATGAAATTGTTTCAGTTACACACTAATCAATTACAGGATAATTTCTAAGCCAGAATTAATTACAGCTTTTGTTTGTAAGTGTAATCAAGTACAATTATATAATTGTGCTAAGGACTGGATACTGCATCATAAGAACTTACCTTTATATTTTCATAGCATGATGTGTTGATCATGTGATGTTGCAGGGCAATGTAACCGATGGCGATGGTGTCATGTGTGGAGAAACAATCCTGAATGCAGATCGTGTCCAGATTGTTGTGACAACAGCAATGTTCATCACAACGATGTGGAGCAACAGCAGCTGTGACAGTGAGTCCCGTAATGCCTCCCATAACAACAAAGATAATTAATTTATGTTTCACAAGAAATACTTGTTTCTGATTTAATTCTGTCTTTAATTTGCCAGCAACTATGAAGGGATTAATATTGTGGCTTCGTCCAGGATGTCAATGAAAAATCATTTAAAGAAACACCGAATATTTATATTCAGCTTCAAACATCATGATGTCTGTGTATACTGTTGTACATTTTACTGATTCTATATCACAATAATGACCTTTGTAAGATGCCGCTTTTCTTAAAGGGAATAAAAAAACCTATTACTTGAATTCATGTTATATTACATCTTCCTCTATATTTCCATTTCCACCACGACATTAATTTTACCAGAATTCAATATATTAATAATTTCACAATTTATGCAGTGCAACTGGTCTTCTTCGAATATGCATATTTTTGGCGCACTTTTTGGTATGCCTAGGTGTGACATCAGAGGTGCGAATGAAGATGCCAGCAATTTCAATACATTCACAGCATGTTTACAAAGATAGATGTTGGGTCGAAGCAAGAGTCTGAATGAGTTATTGTGTGGTATTCCGATGTAATATAAACACTTGTCATTACAGAGAAACAAGCATTTATTTTACGGTTCCACATGAATAATAACTGTGTTGAAAAAATGAAGCGATAGAAACTCTGCTCCAGTCAATGTGACAACGTTTACAAGACAAGCCGACAGCTAAAAATATTGCCGCTTGGTTTCGATTGCGATATATTTAAAAACAAATGGTGCATCATATTATAAAAATGGTTTGGTTTATAGTACTTTGTGAAAAGATAAATAAAAATACACTTTTTAAAAAGTTTGGTGTTAGGCTTGAACCAGTGTCTAGTAAAATCAGATGTGCGCTGAGCCAATGTACTTTTAACCACTCGGCCACAGGGACTGACGGAAAAATAATTAACCGGATTCGGGGTTATGCTAAATTGTACAGCTCTTCCTTCATACAATGTTATGATATCATATAATGTTACTTTCTGCAGTTGGATACAATATTCATGTGTGTGTGTGTGTGTGTGTGTGTATGTTTACTGATGTAGATTAGTTTTCCTGGGTTGCAATTGAAACAATTTTTCTCAAAATAAGCTGAAGCGGCGAAGGTTTTTGCTTTCAGCTTGTCTTGTTGACGTTGTCAGGTTGACTGGAGGTTCTCTCGTTTCACTTTTCAACAAAGTTGGATTTGTGTGGAACTGTGAAATAAATTAGTGTTCCTCTATTATGACTGGTGTTTGTAGGGCCTATTACAACAGAATACCTCATAATAACTCATTCTGATGCTCGACTCAACATCTATCATTGTAAACATGCTGTGAATGTATTGAAAGTGCTGGCATGTTGCGCGACATTCGCACCTCTGACATCACAATACCACGTGATCACCTAGCTCATTAATTTTCTGCAGGAATCGCGATACAAATGGGCTTAAAATCTGATTTATACTATCACTGCATTTTTCGGTATTGCCAAATGTTAGATATAATGCTATATTTTGTGTACATATTGAAAATAGAATATAGCTGCTGTCTTGTTTTTGGTTCCTGTAAACTATGTGTTGTGCTATCAGTGCTCTGAAATGAACATGTTTGTGCCAAACCTTACGTCATGTACACATCTTCTCTATCATAAAAAATATTTTTTGACACAGATAAACGATTTATCATCCTAATCCCAATGACAGATACCATTTTGAATTGGTGCATAACCGTTTCAATGTTTGGATATTAACCAGTGTATCTCTTTGCCTATAGCTTGGTGTATATGTGTGTTTGTGTGTGATTAAAAAATATCTATATCTGTAAATAACTAATGTGCACATCAAAAATTGTTTCGGCATAAAACTCTTTTTTTAGTTTTCCTTTTCTTTGCATACATAATTTGTAAATACTCCCCTAGCACTAGTAGCAGACAGTCGGCAATAACTTGTAGATACTACCCTAGCACTAGTAGCAGACAGTCAGCAATAACTTGTAGATACTCCCCTAGCACTACTAGCATACAGTAAGCAATAATTTATAGATACTCCCCTAGTACTAGTAGCAGACAGTCAGCAATAACTTGTAGATACTCCCCTAGCACTAGTAGCAGACAGTCAGCAATAATTTGTCATTCAGTAAGAATTGTGTGTGTTTTTGAGTTAGTTTTACTTTAGCATTGAATGAAATTTGCCTTTTCAGACTGTTACATGAGAGAAAATAATACAGCGGTGCACAAACTGAACAACTTAACAGTGAATTTCAAGGCCCTTGTAGATCGTACATTTGATTGCTTTCATAACAAGTCATGGGTAAGTGTTGAAAAGATTATAATAAAAGAAAATGTTATAAAATAATAAATAACAATAAGTGGGCACACGCACATGATTTAGTGTGAACCTGTTGATGCCATGGTTGTTATTTATTGTAAAAGATTCTATCTGAAATGATGTTTTTAATTGTGAGATGGCGAGTGTCTTAATGCAATGCATCATGGATAACTGTTGGCAAGATTGAATTGCTTTTTTTTTTTATAGTTTGGAAATTATGACAACATCACTTTTCATTGTAGTGTAATGTACTCATTGTTGGCTAAGTTTATGTGTCATGGTATATTTATATATGCAAGAGTAGCTGACATCATTTGAATAAAATGAACCACATATCTATACTGTGTCCTTTGTCCCATTCAAAATTATTCAAACACTACCAATTTTTAGTCTGATACCAAAAGTGAATTAAAGTTTACAGTATCAGTTAACATTATTTTGTACCATTATAAATTTTTACTGACACACCAATTTATTAAATATTTGTGGATTAAGATTAGGCATGCGCTATCAAGGACACATAATTTTTCTTACTGTAAATTTAAATAACAAATCTACATGTTTTGTTGTATATCTCTCGATCTCTTGATGCACATAGTGTTATATTATACACCAGAGGTATCAGGTTTCAGGTAGCTTCTGTTCATTTTTTGGGTAAATAAATATGAACATGACAATGTATTAATTAGCTTTTACATTGGATAATGTATTTATTTGTCCAGTTTATTTTATTAAACATTTCACTCAACATAGTCTTCATGAAAATACATGTGCATCCAGTCTGAAATAATGAATATAAATGGATGTTTCACATCAATTCTCTTTGTGATGTTCACAGGAACATCTTACACCATATCGGCCACCAAAGGAGGTGAATGGTACCGTGTGTAAGGACTGCAGGGCCATCTACCAAGAGCTGAACAACCTGTACAGGGATCTGGAGAAGGAGTTCCCTAAACATGTGTGCATGGATCTTGTTGACTCTGTGAGTACATTCACAATATTGGGATGGTACTGTCTTTCAGGTTAAATTATTTATGGCAGGAACATGAAATATTTATTTTCAAAAATACACAATACAACAGAATAACTGTAACGAGAGCAAACAAAAAACACTATATTGTAATCGAGTAACATGAAAACAAAAGTGGTAAGTAAATCATGTATGGTAGAAAAAAAAAAAAAATTATGTCATAAGGGACGGGAGACTCCTACTAAGACGAAATATAGTCGCTATCGTAGATGCCACCATATGAATTAGGGCAGTCTAGGGCTAGAACAATGCACCATTGAGAATACCAGAGATTAATAGTTTATTATTATTTAAAATGTCTATCGCAGTTACAACAGCCAGCTTGCATGATCAGCCTGCTCTTACACTCCTTTACGTGATTGTGTTGTGTAGTATCTGCCTTTCCGTGCTTATTTTCATGATGTGAAGCAGCATGCTCTTCATCTTACGGCACATGCTGTGTGTATCAAGTGCACAGGGAAAGCTGGTTCTGGACTGGTGTAGACCCTTTGTTGAAACTACGAGAACATAGCTCGGGTTGTGGGCGCCACTTCATCCATGTATAGACGATAGTGCCATCACATGTCCTTCATATCTGTACAGATTGGCCTGCAATGACATTGTTCATGCAATGTGAAGTTGTTTATCTCATGTGGCCAGTGAATACTGAGCAGGGAATGAAGTTGCTTCCAATAGAATGCATCCAGTTTGTTCGTTTCTGATTTCTCCATGTACTAGCATTATGCAGTAATATTGGGCCCAAGAAAGCATTATAAAAAGGCAATGTAAGTTTTGTACTGATGTGTTGGCTTCACAGCTAAGGAGTTGACATGAAAGGCGGTAATCACAATAATTTTCAGTGAGACAGGTCTTCAAAGTCTCTGCGCATGACTCCAAGTTCTTGGTTGTTCTCCACTGGTTGGCTTCAGCCTCAGTGTGGCTGATCGTCTGCTCTTAATCATTTGTTCCATTTTGTCAACATTTACCTACAGTAACCAATCACTGCATCACGCTTTAATAGTTTAATTACACATTATGCACCTCATATTTATAAATATGTATTATTAATTTCTTTTATGTATTATTTAAAAATTTCTATCCAAAGATGTACGCTCTGTCTCTACATCTATGTTATAAAACAGTTCGTTCTCTGTTTGTATTGCACCCACATATCCGTAAGTTTTGCATGTGATCTACCGGGCATATTGAGATGGTTCGTAGATTTAGACATTTTCGAAATTTGTCTGGGGGGTGGAGTACTTGGGGCTCAATATTTCAAAAGGCTGTACATGGAGTTCCATCCGCAGAATTGAATGTTTTTTTATATCATCGTAAAGATAATTATGCCAATTTTGATAAATATGTCACTGGATGTATGCAGATATTTTTAAGTTTTTAAGTTATTGACATTTGAAAATCCTCAGCACTTAACATGCACGAGGTATAGCTGTCATTGGTCACGTAAGCATTTCGCCACGTCAGCCCCGTGAGCGCGTGCTACTTCTGGCAACCAACATGCTGCAACAATTCCTTGGAGCTCCAGTCACGGAATTTTTTGTTTTTCTATATCATTGTACAGATAATTATTCCATGTACAAATTTGTCACTGGGTGTATGCAGACAAATGTTACATCAGTTACAGGGGTGGGCGTGTGCGATTTCTAGCAAAAGGTTGTCCTAACTAGGCCAGATATGACTGTCTTTTTTCCCTGGGCAACGCTGGGTAACTCGGCTAGTTAAATATATTTATGACATCACAAGAACTCCTTGTTTTAATTATTGCATTTCATGTTTTAGATGAACAGAACACGCTTGATATGGAGTCGAGACTTCCGATGCAGTCGACTTCATGGCAATGTGGCTGGAGTAATGGTGTTGTCAGTCTTCTTCTGTTCTCTGCCATTTGCCTTCTACATTGGCAGTCGCGTGAGGGGGACAGCAGTACAGAGGAAGCTGCTCAAACGTAAGTATAGGCAACAAGAACCAAGTGAAAAATCCTGTGTAACTGGACATTTAATCCATCATATAATAGCTGTTTTTAGTATCTCATGAAGGTGGGTAATAGGCAGACTCCAGCTTCACATGTGGTGGCTATCATGTCAAAATGAGCCAGTTGGAAATGTCATATTTGATAAATGTTAATGCATCTGATATAATACTGTACTGGTAAGTCATGGAGCCATCTGCTATTTAGGTACATCCTCTTGGAACACAACTGAACATCATAAATTATTGAAACACATTGTTTTTGTGCAATATCTATGGAATACGTGGAGCTCAGTGGCACAGTAGCTACAGCAATCGAGACAACCTGGGTTTGAATCCTGTGCTGCCATGTTAAACCTTAGACAAGTTGTTCACTCTACATTATTTCAATTCATTCAGCTGTATGAATGAATACTTAGTGGATATTTGTGTGCGAATTGTCTTTGCATAAGAATTGCTGCATGGCTGAATGCTTCCAAGAGAAGTCAAGATTGAACAGGTCTGCCAGGGAGTAAAGTGTAAAGCACTTTAATTAAGTAATCCTAAGGACTGGAAACTGCGCTACTTAAGAACTTAGCTTTATACAATTTGAAACAAATATGGCCTATATATGTAAAGTGATTAGTCAGTTGTTAATTAACAAATCCAGTTGTGTCAGCTGCCATCAGTAAACCAGCAGTCAGTTATGATGATTGTACACGTTTCAAACAGCATTCTATATCTATGGCACACAAACAACGTGTGTTGAATATTGAAGTCATTTCTGATGCTCGGTTTTTGCTTTTGCTGGTGTTCCAAGAAGATATGTCTAAATAGAACTTTTTACTGGTAATATATACCTGGGTAACTACCGTTAACAACAATAGTCTGGCTTCAGGTTGATATTGCTAACCTTATGAATGAAATATTGATGTTGTTGTAATGTTATGACAGGCCTGTTGTGTACATACATTGGTGAACAGTTAAGTGAAGTGGTTACAATGTACTGGTTGTTCTGTGCCTCGCCTCACCTACATTTCTACAGTGTTCAGACTAGTTGAAATACTATTTTAAAATGGTTTTCGCAAAAAATAAGTTGTACAATAATTTCTTTTCATGATTACGTTTTGAATGAACAACAAAATAACAACACAACTACATGTACACAACTTGTAAACATCTAGGACTCAGGATGGACGTTTTGTTTCTGTTCATTTGTAGAGAAACGCCTGAAGAATGTGGCATCATTGGCAGATATGACTGTTCCAGTACATGATATACCAACAATAGATTTGTTAAATGATGAAAGTGCAATCTCGTAGAATGCTGTGACATTATGCTTCTACTTGACCATACAGTATTACGCCACCTTGATTGTCTAACCCCCAGTGGGACAGTCTGCTAGGAACTACACAGGATTGGTAAAACCCAAGTAGCATTGCTAAGTTCTTCAATAGATCACAAGTTTCTGCATACTTGACCGATTTGTTAGAGAAGGTGACGACCTTGTAATAACCTGCAGCTAAATATTTGCTATGCCTTTATTTTATAAGCACAAACATACATGATGTGTGGGTGTGGTGTATTAATTATTAATATGTTTGTGTAACCTTGAATGAATGTTTGAAATTGTGGTTTGTCTCAAACAATTTTAGCCAGAGCAGATTTGTCTGCCAAAAAGGTTTATTACTGATTTAACAATATGTAAGATTAAAAAAGTAAATGACATGTACACATTAATGAGAGTATTTCTATTTTGAAAATACAAACTTTCATTGTAAAAACTCTGTGGTGCCAACATTTTTTCAGCTCAATCTCTTCAACTTGCAAAAGTACATTGGGCCAAAGTTTGCTGTTAAATTTGGTAGAACCAATTGGCCAAATCTGCAATTGTAGAAATTGAAAGTGTTGCAGAATGTGTCTGCTAAGTGGCTTGTGTCCTGCACCACAACGTTAATGTTTGTTTGTTGCCATATCAACTCGAGTGCAGCCTGGACAACTCCATCATTCTGTGGCGGTGATAAGGTGCAGGTTGAGTACATGATGCTCCCCCCTGGCTTACAACAGTGGACTGCGGCACTGGAAACAATGCAAATACAACGGATTAAACATAATAAAATTATCAAATATGTAGATACATGCAACTTAATGTAGAACATTATACAACTGTTGTTATGAATTCAATGTAGTGGTCCTCTGCATTTTAGTATCACATTATTTTATTAATACATTAAATATACTTTCCAGTGGTAAATAGGATGGCTTCCTTAGAGAGGCAAATCGGCAAAGTAATATGATCAATGATTTAATGAAATGTTTAACGCATGACATTATATTTTTAATAATGTTTTTATTTCTATGTGACTCGAATCAATGATCCCTGCGATTTTATTTAAGCAACATTATTTAATTCCTATGTTACTAACTGGTTGGTGGTTGTTGAATTGTATACATCTAATCAAACATGTTTAATTGCTTTGAAATATAAATAAGTGTCAGAGTGTAATAAAGTGATGAGTTCTTACACCAGTAGTTGTTTCTGTGTTTCTTGGATCTGAAGTCTCTCCTGCATGCGAGATGCACGGAACAGGTTGTTGTCATCGTCCATGAGAACATGGCGGTCAGTGTAGCACGGTACGTCCACCAACACCTGCACATCGCAACTCTTTAGGGCCACAACAATACACGGTAGACACAACAAAACATTTAAAGTACTTTCTGATGAGGTGTACAATAGATATTACATACGGCTTAGTATACACATGTATACCCATGTGAGTTGTCTGAATATGATGGTGGCAGTTACTGGACTCATTTATGGAAGAATCCAAAAGTTACTTCACAGAATATTTGTGTGTCACTGTGTGAAATTGAGAGTGTGACACTGTAATGTGATATTGAAAGAATGATACTGTGTGGCTTTGTGAGTATGACATTGTGAGTGACACTGTGTGACATTGTGAGTGTCACTGACATTGTGAGTGTGACACTGTGACATTGTGAGTGTCGCTGACATTACGAGTGTGAAATTGTGAGTGTCACTGACATTGCGAGTATGATACTGTGTGACATTGTGAGTGTCACTGACATTGCGAGTGTGATACTGTGTGACATTGTT
The DNA here is from genome assembly GCA_963995525.1 of Escarpia spicata. Lineage (NCBI taxonomy): Eukaryota > Metazoa > Annelida > Polychaeta > Sabellida > Siboglinidae > Escarpia > Escarpia spicata. The sequence goes on along the minus strand of OZ023218.1, from coordinate 15,705,213 downwards.
AGTGTCACTGACATTGCGAGTGTGATACTGTGTGACATTGTGAGTGTCACTGACATTGTGAGTGTGATACTGTGTGACATTGTGAGTGTCACTGACATTGCGAGTGTGATACTGTGTGACATTGTGAGTGTGATACTGTGTGACATTGTGAGTGTCACTGACATTGTGAGTGTGATACTGTGTGACATTGTGAGTGTGATACTGTGTGACATTGTAAGTGTGACATTGTGTGACGCTATGTGACAATGAGCCGAGATGACTTCATGTGGGACAATTTGCAATAATTTTATGCAGCTTCCCTTATTCACAACTTGTGGGATTTGTTTTATTAATATTGCTGTAGCAATGCAGGGGAACAGTTTTGTCATTTTTAAAACTGACTAAATGTAATGTATGTTCAACTGATGATTGCAATTATCTTGAAAAGTATAATTTAAATGTGGCTGGCATCTATCAGTAGCAACACTACTTTCTAATACTTTTCGTATTTGAGGAAACCACTGCTACACATGTGTGATCCCCACACATTACACACACTAGTTTTTAAGTCATGTATTTTCCTAGCAGTGTTATTTTACTGACTCGGTCTTTAACCCACACTGAGCAGTTCCCCAAAGGTGATTCAAGGGTAGCATGTGACTATTGTAGCCTCACTTCTTCTATCATGGAAACAGAACTACAGCCACTGAATAGGGACGAGGACAGAGGGATACTTGCCTTGTCGTAGAGGTCGTGTGGGGTGAGGCTGGAGGTGAACTTGAGGGCGTCTCTGTGTAGCACCCTCACAGCCCCACTCTCTGTGAGAGATCGTGGCACGTACCAACGCAGGATCTCCTGCAGACGCTGCAGACGTGTGTATGACCGGTCAGTGCAGGTCAGAGAACCTAGAAGAACACAAGCACAGAGATACAGTTTGTATATTACCAAATTTGCGATCTAAAAGAACTATCGAGGATAACAAGCACCCTGGCAGTGACCACCCCTAGTGGCAGCATAGAAAGGTCGGCTTAGCGATAATATTCTGAAAAATGCTGACTATGGTATTTGAATGAGACGTCATAAGACCATAACATTCTAATGACAATAAAATGCAAGACTAGTTAGTCAACAGAACGTTGCTGAGTGGTGGAGAGAGCTAGAACTACATCATGGAGTGCAGCGTTGCACTCTCAATCAAAAGATTGCGGGTTTGAATCCTCCTGTTGCCATGTCAAATATTGGGCAAGTTTGTTCACTTCACACTGCTCCAGTTCACCCAGCTGTATGAATGAGTACTACACAATGATGGATATCTGTGCATGAATAGTCTTCATGCAGTAATTGCAGCATGGCTGAATGCTTACCAGAGAATTTGAAATGGTGTTCGATTGGATAGGTTATTAAGTCTGCCAGGGAGTAAAGTGCCTTGAGCAGTCCTAAGGACTGGGTACTGTGCTATATAAGAAGTTAACTTTTTATATCAAATAATAGCTGCCTTTATACTGCCTATACCAAGCTATGGTTCTAGAAAGGTTTTGAGATGCATTGCCTGCGAACTACCAGGTGTTCCTAGAGCAGACAGACTACAAAACAGCCAGGTCAGAGAGGAGACATTCATTCCTGAAACCATCTCATATGTCATCAGACAGAGAAGACAAGTGATTTGGACATACACTTGTATTTGCTGTTTGCCAAACGAAAAGCTCATAAAAATAGCTTTCAAGGAAGACTTTAAAGGACACAGAAAATGAGGAAGGCTGCAGAAGAGGTGGAGTGACCAAGTTAGACAGGACACTGGACTCCAGCTTTTAACAGCAGAGCAGTGTACTCTAGACAAGACGGAATGGAGGGGTGTGACATCCAGGAGGAAAGCGAGGGGTCAAATTGGCATTGAAGTCAAGTAAGTTAGTAAATCATAATTGGAGGGAAACTTACATCATGGATATAATGAATTACATTTAGCATTTAAGATTATGATTATAAGTGTGATTACTTCAAAAATGAGTGTAACTGATTATAACATTTAAATTTGCACATGTCATGATTCCTTTGATGGCATAGTTACTGTTTTATACATTGTCTACCAAACATGTTATGTTTACTTGAACTGACCCATGTCTGGCTGCTTGCATTGTAATTGACCTAGAACACACAAAATATTGGCCCATTGCTTGACAAGATCATTATGTACATGTTTATGTACATGAAGTTTCAAATAAATTTACAGATTAATTTCACTAATGCTGTGTTCACACAAAAACTGAGACTTAAACCGGTTTATGACGTATAATTGTTCACCATGCATCCTGTCTACAATTGTTCCAAGCTTTGTAATTGTTGTAGACATGAACTTAAACTGCTTATAAATTCTCTATGTGAATGCAGCATTAGTCTTTAGCAGTGTTACCTCTGTCTGCTAGTGTCTGCAGTATGGCCAAGGTCTTGCCTCCTGGAGCAGCACAAATGTCAAGGACTCTGCTGTCGGGTCGAAGGTCAAGGGCAATCACTGGTAGCAAGCACGCAGCATCCATCAAGTAATAATCTGCAATAAAACACTAAGATGGTCAATATGTTGTGTGTGTGTGTGTGTGTGTGTGTGTGTGTGTGTGTGTGTGTGTATGTATGTGTATGTATGTGCGTGTATGTGTGTACTCTTTTAAAACAGTCAGTTACCACTCTAAGATTACAAATATGTTTTATGTCAATTTGTTTAACAACTGAGTCATCCAGAATGGTCAAAGTAAACAGGTAACAATCAAGGTATATATACAGGGCCTTAGCTAGCGGGGGGCAGAAAAATACAAAAAGACCCTTTTAGTATTGCTATTTTTGTGATTCCATTCCCATTTATTGGTCAAAGTGCCTTATTTTCACAAAATGGCCTGCACTATATCCCCTAAAATCTTGGATCTGTGCCTGAAAACGATCGTGACCAGGCTTGAGGCATGGATAAGGGACAGAATGAAGGGTGCGGGTTGTTCCTTTAAGCACAGCAATACTGCCGTCGGGTCATATTCTGTATTTTAAGTGCTCTTTTCCCGACATGAAAAAAGGACACCTTTTCTTAAAAGGACAATTTTTCTGTTAGACCTGATCAAGACCAGTACCGGTGACGCACGAGCTGATGCAGTTGCATACGCTGCCTTCTAGAAGATTGACAATTCATGGTGTCCCTAGAAGGTGCTCAGTTTTCTTGGGTCCATGACCAAGAACCTCCAAGCCAAACACTGCAATCTGGGCGATGAATACAAGGACATTTCATTGGCAAGTAAATGCATCTGCATGACCATCTCATCAGGGTGGGATGAAATATGGTGCCGTGTTGGGCTGGTGGCCAACTCTACAGGTATTGAGATTTGTAAACCCAGAATGACACAGCTTCTGTGCCATTGCACCAATGCTGGAGACACGGATCAGTCAACAGCTGACTACTATCGCATCAATATATTTTACCCATTTATTGATCACATCCTTGATGACTTTGTTGATCATGTCCTTGATGATTGACAACCATAGACTCACAGCAGTTCAAGACCTCCTGCCGTCCAACCTACAGAAACTAAATGACACAGACTAACTAAGTACTACTACTGAATATCTCATTTTGACTGAATAAAACGAGCTTCCTGTGGAAATCACAAAATGATGAAAGAGGTACGAAGATTCTCAAGTTCCATGACCATCGTCTTCACATGAATTGATTTTGGTGTGTGGTCAAACAAATGCTGTCATCAGCAAGATCATAGACATCTTCCTCACTACACCAGTTGGAAGCATTGTTTGCGAGCAGTCCTTTTATCGGTCCTTTTCTGCCCTGCAACGCCTCAAGTGATGGAGTCGGTCGACAATGACAGAAAGACAGCTCAGTGGCCTTGGAAAGTTGTATGTCCATAGAAAATCAAAAGTCTTCCCACCCCCGAAGAGGTTTATTTGTGTAAAGCCAATTGGGCGACGGTGAAAAGAAGTGATTTTGTAAAACAATTTCAGACGGTTGTAACTGTTGGACCGATATTTCGCATATGATGCACAGCTGTCGATTTTGATAAATGTATAGTCATTTGATATTAATTATTTCTTTTCACATATTTTTTTTCATTCCCACGCAGCATTCAACCGACCCTGAAACAATATTTGAGTCGTGGGCAAAATTCTCCAGAATATATGCACCATGAGGGAGTACATTTTCAACCATTTCTCGGAGAGAACCCCTGCATGAATTTTTATGCTTACTGCCCCCCTAGTTGTTTTAGGCTAGCTACAGCCCTGATATATATATATATATACTATTTATGATATGATTCAGTAAAACATATTTGGGCAGTCACAATATTAGGATAGACCTTTTTATAATATTATTTTGCAATAAAAACAATTGATGCATGATGTACCTTATAAATTAAACTGTTTGGCATAGTGACACATTACAGGGAATTCTTTAACATTAACTATCCTACAAATAGTTGAGCACTTTCAATTATGTAAATTAATAAAGCATACTCAGTTTGTCTGCATTGTCCTTCTTTGGTGTTGGGAACAGTCTGACATCGCCACGTTCATGGACACATGCTTTAAGATGTAGCGGCAGATGGAAGTCTACGTCATCTGGCTGCACATTTATTTCCATCTCCGAGGGCCGATAGAAACCCTGCTCTATTTCCTCTCTCCGCAGTTCCTCCTTCTCAGACATGATCCGCTTGACAGGCATAAATTCATAGAGGTCATTCTCCAGCTTTGTTTCCGCAAGAAGTTCACCCTCCACTTGGTCATCTAACATATGACTTGTTTCATTTAAGCTGTTTGATAATGTTGATGCATCATTTGTGTGGTAAACATTTCCTGTAATTCTGCCAAATTTCTCAGCTTCACTTATGCCCTTCTTGGCTACATTGTGGATGAAGTCATCAGCACCACTCTCTATCAGTGAAAGCAATGCTGATTCAGAGTTGGCAAAGTTGTTGACAAGCGCGCAATACTTCTGCTGGGAAAGCATTGCTATTCGCATTGATGGCCACAAACGTCCATAGACTGGTTTGTAATAGGTGTCAAAGTATGACAGAGCAAGCTCACTTGGTGATTTTCTCTTCTGTGTGGTTGCCTGTAAAGTGATAAGCATGACTGTAATACACCTGTCAATGGCACCATATTTTGCATGATGCCCCCAAAGCAATATGTATAATTGTCTTTATCTGGAATACAAGTGTAGTGTAAGACCTCTATTTTTTTAAATACCCCATATTTCAAGGTTTCTTAGTATTTTAGAGTAAATCTCATTTGTGTACAACATAAGATGTTTATGTTCAAGATATGTATGCAGTGACTCTCGTTAAAATTTACGTCATAACATGTGTATAAATTAAGTAGGAAACAGTATTTTTCTGTGTTTGTCTGTAAACTAGAACAGTTTCTTCTACCTACCAGTTTCTCTTGCATTTTGATATTGTGTTGAATCTCAGTTAGACATACATCATTAGTCAGATATATATTTATATGCTACTGGCAGCAAATAAAGTCCATCACTACTCATCAGGCCCAAAGAGTATGTTGACACAAACCGCATTGTTTTTTGGGCTTCAAAAGTGCGCAAAGACGCTATATTTTCATAACATAAATATGGAACGATGTTGAATGATGGAACTAATGCACTGAGATATAAAATTTATGCAAACATATATACATGTAGTTATAACGTTGAAATCGAGGTGGGCCCGGACAGTAGACAAGTGCCAAATAATATAGTTATAAAGAAGAAATCAAGATGGGCCCAGATTCTACACAAGTGCCTCATTTTCTATAAAAATATTGTAATCATGTGCAAATTAAGCTAATAAACTTATAATAGCGAGTGTGTCACAATATTTTATGAGGTTCCGCATGAATGTAGCCGACAGGTGACATCCATAGCTCAGGCACCTGCACTGGGTCACAGTGGGTGGGTCACTAATAGTAAAAAGATTATTAAATGTGTATGCAATAAATACAATAGTCACCGACACTGTCATTCATTCTAATTATTAAGACAAGTGAAATGACTGACCGACAAGATGATCTTGACAGGTTGATAAAATAGTCTGAAAAATTGCAAATGTTGTTCAATTTTGGGAAAGGTAAATGCCTCCACACAGGACATGGGAATGAAGATGTACTATATACAATGGGAGGTTCTGTACTAAGTACTAATATAAAAGAAAAGGACTTAGGGTTAACCATTAGTGCTGATGTGAAGGTTTCAGAGCAGTGCGGTATTGCCGCTTCAAAAGGAAATCAAATCCTTGGATTAATTAGGCAAAATATAACGTATAAGGAAAAGGAGCTAATAATACCGCTGTACAAAACAATAGTTAGGCCTCATTTAGAATATTCATTATATTGTATTCAAGCATGGAGGCCATATCGCAGCAAGGACACAGACATGTTAGAAAGAATACAGAGGAGAGCAACTATTTAATGATACCAAAACTGAGGAATCTTAGTTAGGAAATACACCTAAGAGAATGTGGTTTAACAACACTAAAGACCAGGAAATTTAGAGGAGATCGGATAGAAGTGTTTAAAATATTGAATGGCTATGTCTATGAAAATATTGACAGAAATATGTTTTTCTCAGTTAAGAAAGATAGAAGGACCAGAGGAAATGAAGTTACATCAGTAAAGGAGCAGTGTAGATTAGATACAAGACAGTTCTCATTCTCACAAAGGACTGTAAATGAATGGAACATATTATCTCCTGATTCAGTGATTGTGTTGGTGCTAGTAGCGTGGATTTGTTTTAAAATAAAATCAACAATCGACGCACACCTTAAAAGGGCGGGATACACGTAGATGAAAAGTATTGGACTCTCGATAAGCCCAAACTGGCTTCCTTGTCAACCTGCCATCTAGAGTTAATTTTCTGGATAGCAATCTTGTTAAATCGTGACCGACATTCATTCAATCAATGCCAATCCAATGCCATGGCAATGCATCTCATCGGCATCGCTCAGTCATTGACGAGCGATAATATATATATATAATCCTGCTATTACGCAGCATGACTCTTACCCATTTCTTCTTATATCGATAACGTTTTATAATCATTGTTACACGGGGCATAGACCGGCTTAATATGTTTAACTCTAGACATATATTCATGTTGAAATGTTGCCAATGACAGCTCCAAAACGTGTTCTTCTACACTGTAAACGACCAGCGGACAACCACAGAACTAATCGACATTGCAGTGTTGTCAAATGTTACACTGTTCATGATTGGGTCAAACTGTCCAATGATGATTGTGGTCATGTTCTTCATTCGCCACGTCAGACTTTCCCCTGCCCTGGAAAGAACTTACGAAACGTCATGTTATCTTTTCATTTGTGGACTTGCACACACTATCCCGCTGTTTCGAAGCTGTGATAAGAAATGGAGGGACAGTACAATCTTAGAAGTCCTGGTATACTGATGCATTTATTTGTAATTAGCCACAAAAAGAAGTTACGTGTAAAATACTGTTGGATGACGATATACATTACAACAAACTTACAAAGCCAACGGCACAACTACACAAGTCGGACAAGTTAAAAACAAAATTACAGTTAACACAACTACATTTGTCAACAATGTTTTTTTAAACTATACAATAAATGAAGAACCCTTATAGGAAATACAATTTTAGTGTTAGATAAATAGGTCATCATATAAGTAGGTTTGTCTATTCTTGAAGGGCTAGGCCTGGCCCCTAGGCTAGGATTATTGAACTTGAATGGTGTCTTGGACTTGATAAGCCTAGTACTGCATCATGCATGATGCTTGATCTGATGTCATTAACATTGATGAATCCGAGTAAAAAAGTAAACTTAGTCTTAAGACTTATATTATCTAACGATCTTGTATTTTCTCTATTACACAAATTTTTTGCTGTTGCAGCTGTAAAGCGATTGATGAGAGAAGCACAGGAACTGAGACAGCCAACAGAACAATATTTTGCTCAGCCTCTTGAGGTAAATCTCTGTATTCTTTGAGACAACTTAATCTGTTAAAAGTTCGACTACATGCATAAATGCGAAAAGAGCGTGGCTAGTGTACTAGTTAGCACATCCGCCTGGCATGCCAGCTCTCTGAGTTCGAAACCTGGAGCAGGCAGGCATGATATTTGGTGTAAAAACCTGGCTCTCAACATTGGGGACTGTGTATCCCTCGTGACTCGGAGATCACGTTAATGTCGGTCCTGATTCATTTAATAAGCAGTTCTAATGATTGCATCAGCTAAAAATAAAAACATGCAGTTATACAGTTTCCAAAACAGAAATATATATAGCTTATAAATAACTTATTTTCATATTGTTTCTTAATGTTTATCAGGACAACTTGTTTGAATGGCACTTCACAATTCGTGGCCCAGCCGACACAGCATTTAGCAGAGGCATCTACCATGGTCGGATAGTTCTGCCACCCGACTACCCTATGAAACCCCCCAGCATCATCCTGCTGACAGTGAGTATTGTGTACACTAGCAAATATGCCCCATTCTTTGGTTGAGCAGTGTTTCACAATGCAAGTTATGTAAAACATCCCAAACTGTTCAGTGGCTGTTTTAAATAGCTCAGAACAATTTCAAAAAAATACAGCTATTACCTTTCTTCCAAGGGGTCATAGACTAAGGCCCTACACCCCACCTGAAATTACATTTCTGACAAAAATACTCAACATGTGTTTCTGTATTTCCCTGGATCTTACACATCTCCCTTCCTCTTCCATATTGGAACAGTTGTTAGCCCTGTCAACCACTCTTCTGGTACTTTACCTTGCCTCATACATGTATTCAGCAGCCTCTTTGTCCAGCTGATTCCACTCTCCCGTGTTACCATTACCATCTCAACACGCATCTCATCGATACCAGGTACTCTCCTCTTCTTCATCCCTTTTAGCCCAGTTTGCATCTCTGTATCAATAATATCAGCTACCTCCACTTTCCCTTCTCCATACATGTATGATGGTAATTCCAAGTCATTGTTATTTCCTTCCTGGTTCAGAAGCTCCTTGAAGTATTTTCCCAGACTTTCAATACTGCTTCTTGTTCTGTCAGTAACTTATCACCGTTTCACCTTTCATGTCCTTACTATTCTCATCCCTGTCTCTGGCCATTCTGTATATCATCTTCTTTCCACCATCCTCATCTAGCTTGCTGTACACATCTGCTTCCATGTCACTCCTCACCTTATCAGCAGCTCTCTTTGCCGCTTTCTTTTTCTGTCTGTATATGTGTATCAGCCTTGCATCCGGTTTATTTCCCCTCTCCTTGGTCTTATCTATTTCTATCCATGCTTCCTTCTTTTCACGCACTGCTTCTGCAACTTCATTTGTCCACCATCCTTGGTTACTACTTCTAGACACTCCGCCCTTTCTCAATGTTCTTACACATAGCTCCTATGGAGTTCCCACAAATGCTTCTTTGTACTTTTTCCATTCTTCCTCCAGACTGCCAACTTCTTCACTGAGCTCTTCATATTTAGCTGTCACCCACTCCTTGTATTCAATAGCAACATCGTCTTTGCACCTCCACCATTTAATAGTCCTATGGCCCACGTTCTTAGTTTGTTTCTTCTGCATACGCATAACGAACACCACTGGCTTATGCTGTGTCATGACATGCTCACCAGCTACAGCCTTGCAGTCCTTAACCTTCCCTTGCTGCTGCCTCTGGACTATCAGCAGATCCAGTTCTGTCTTGTGCTGTCTGCTTCTGTATGTAATCTTATGGCTCTCTCGCTTCTGGAAGAAAGAGTTTGCCACTGCTAAGCCATTTCTAGCCATCGGTTCCACCACAGCTCAACCCTCTTTATTCCTCACTCTCTACCCATGTCTGGCAACACTCCTCTTCACCTGGTTCCGCTACTCGAACATGTGCATTGAAGTCTCCCGCAATACACAACATCACCTCCAGCTCCACCAATCCCATCATCCTCTCCAAAGCATCCTTGAACTGATCTTTCTCTGCCTCCATCCTTCCCGTCTGTGGCCCATATGAAGACATAATACATACCAACTGTGCCATCATTATGCATCCCTTCCATCTTTCCACTTGAACCACTGTCTTACTGATCTCCTCTGATAAAATTATGCCAACTCCATTACTTCATCCATCTCCTCCTGTGTGCAGTAGCTTGAATCCATCCATCAGCATTCTCGCTGTATCCTCCCATTTCGTTTCCTGTATGCACAGCACCTCCAATTGCCTTCTCTCCATCATCTCCACAACCTCAACAGCTTTACCGCTCATTGAGCCAACATTCAAACTGCCTAGCCAGACTTCACATTCGGATCGCTGCCGGCCGGATGATCCCCTTGAACTTCGTTGTCTTCTCGCTGCTGCCAAGGTAGACGGCGCATCAGTTGCCCCAGACGTGATAGCCCTCTCGTTCACCGTTATTTGTATCATCATATCATTTGGGACATCATAGCCACTCAGCAGCGCTGTCCTGGCTGACCTGCTAGTGCTGTTTTATGTCAGAGTTTTCCTTCTCCTAGATCACCTGCCTACCTTGGCTTGTGAGCTTGACCTGCCCAGTTCTATTTGCCCATAGTTGGGAGTTGGAATGGTACAGCATTGGGATGTATCCACATGCTGGTGGACCCTGCACACTGCACCTTTTAGGCTCCAACCTGCTCCAAGATCCCTAGCACATTAGCCTGGGGCCGCAAGGTGCCCAGTATCCGCAGTGTACCACAAGGAAGAGAGTGTTAAGTTGTAGAACTTAAGTACATGATTCCACCAGATGCTGCCACCTATTGACTATGTTTGTAGTTAGTTTCTACCCATAATTCTTTCGTCACTTCCTGATCAACCATGTTTGAATAAACATGATATCAATTTATATTGTTATCAATCTACTGTTTTCCATCATCACCATGAGCCATCGATTAACAGAGAGTATGAAGCAAAAACTACATACTACACACTACACTACAGCACTTGGCACATCACACAGACCTGTGTTAAACACCACACCACAAACACCAAACTAAAATACTCATTCAGGTCTTCTGCCATTAAGAATCCCTCTGATATTATATTTCCAGCACTATCTTCTAGAGGACCGACCTTATCCTGAACTTTTTGTTTGCTCTGAGCATATACGCATAAATATGTTGTCATACTTACTCTGCATCAGCCGTGCGCTGCCTGTCGTCCGCCGTTAGCTGCCATATCTCAGAAACCGTTTAGCAACTTCTTCTCTAATTTTGCATAGACATATCTTAGGGTACTGCCACTACGCACAAGAAATCTGTGTTTGATTGAATCATTCTAACAGTCCCTCAGGGCCCCCCAAACTGGTAAATTTTAACTTTTTGCCTATTAAAAAAAAAAACTTTAGTAACTTTTTAACTGGTTTTGCATAAAAATTTAATGTGGTACCTTGTGCCACTATACACAAGAAATCTGTATTTGATTGGGATCATTCTAAGGGCGCCACAGGGCCCCCAAAATAAAAAAATAATTTTTTTTGGCCTATTTTCTCAAAAACTGCAGTAACTTTTTACATATTCCATGTGGTAGTGCCACTAAACACAAGGAATCTCTAATTGATTGAACAGAAAATGTGTGCACATTTTCTTAAACAACCTTTAATCCATTTGATCCAGGATACGATTCTAGTCGCAGTCTGCACTTGGCGCGGATCCCTATTGGTTGATTAACATCGAATGACGTCAGTATCTTGTCGTTATTGGGAACATGTAGGAATCACCAAATCAATGCCGTTCATTGGCTATTCAACATAGAAGTTGGCTACCCCATGTAAATCGAAACCAAAGGTAGTCTCGCTTAACCGACTCTCGCCCGGCTGCGTGACTTCGCTGGGAAGAGTCTGGTTCTGAAGTCGCCTTTTAAATGTTATCCGCTAGATGGCAACACTCAGCATGTCTAACCTGGTTCAAGATAAACATGCCACTATGCACAAGAAATCTGTATTTGATTGAATCATTTTAAGGGCTCCCTAGGGCCTCCAAGGACCCCAAAACTTGTAAAAATGTAACATTTGGCCTATTTTTTTCAAAAACTGTTCAGCAACTTTTTTCAAATTTTGCATAGATGTATCTTAGGGTGCTGCCACTATATACAAGAAATCTGTATTTGATTGAATCATTCTAAGGGCACCTAAGGGGCCCCCAAAGTGCAAAAGTTTTACATTATCTAGTGATGTGGTTTTGAGAAGGGCCCTTGAGACCACCCCCAACAGTAGATTTTGTTTAATATGCCACAAAGTCAACACCATGACTAAACTCTGCAGCCTAGTGCTACTGTTCTATGGAGACCATGACTAATCTTTAATTGGTCACAGCGCCCAGGCAGAGTAGACACACTTGACCCCTGTTAGACTGAACAGTTGCCTAACACTTTTTATCTTCAAAACTATTGATTTTCTATAATTGCAAGTTGTGTTTATTTTGATGTTCATTTAATTATTATAAAATGGTGCGACTGTGGTGTCTATTGGTTAAAGATGTATTGTCTGTAGAAACCTGTAGGTGACAAACATAGACAATTAATATTCTGTCACCTGTAGGTGACAAACATAGAAAATTAATATTCTGGACAACTATAGAGTGAACTATCCTACACTTTATTGATATCAAATGCATTCTGCTGTTCTGTTTACGCTTGCCATGCCTTGTGTAGACATGGTACTGTGTAAATCAGTTGTATCAATATAGACTAATAATTACAGATTCACAATATAGTTGACACCTGAAACAACCAAATGTCAACCATTATGTGTGTTCACATAGTTCCGCTATACACAAGCAAGAAATCTGTATTTGATTGAATCATTCTAGTGTCATCAGCATATAGTAGAACATACATTTTCTACATCATCATCCCTAAGGTTGTTGTAAATTTCACCAGCTGCCATGTCAAGTCCGTTATAATTGTGACTAACAGTGTTCAAAATGATTCAGGTAAATAGCAAATAACAAAGGACACAAGTTTTCTCCTTGCCATACCCACATATCACATGAGAAGAAGGCTGACACAGCCTGGCCGTGATTTAGCATTTTTGTATATGTTGTACACAACTTTCAACACAATACCATTAATACCGCATGAAATTATCTTAGACCACAGGGAGGACCGGTCTACTAAATCAAATGCTTTCTTAGAATCGATGAAGGCACAATAAAGCCTTTTGCGTCTAGACATATACAATTCAACCAATACCCCTATTTGAACACTGCCTGTTCTTCACCTATTACATTCGCTTTGTTTAGGTATGTGGTCAGTCTGGTGTTCTGAACAATCACTAAGGATTAATGAACACTTGTGCAGAATGTCACCCACTTGGCAGGTTTAATTGATCTATTCAGCAATGAGGACACTGCTTAGGCCTCACTCTGGACACTGTCACTCACAGTGTTGTGTATTGTCTTAGTTGGTGCATTGAGCTAATCTACTTGACCATGAATCAGTGGTGGCTCTGGTTGTGTATTACACCCAGCTGTGGAGCTAAAATTCTCTGCCTGCTATTGTTTGATGGAAACTGTGACTAATCTGTAATTGGTCACTGGCAGTAGCTTGTGTCAACAGACAGCATTAAGCCACTAGACCACTGTTAAACTAGACAGTTGCCTGTAGGTTTTAAACTGTGTCAAACAGTGAGTCTACCTTTTGCTCTCAAATAATCTGTCCTCTTAGTTTTACACATGAAGACACAATCTGGCATAACTTGATAAGTCTTTGGAGCAGCACATTTGTATTTCCAGTGTATCATTGCAACATAACATACATATTGCATACTGTGTGCCACATTTGAATGTTGTGCATGTAATATTTCCATGCAAGCCATTTGCATATATAATGTAAAACTTCAACAGCCGTTTTCTTCATTTTCACTTTTTGATCCCTACCATGTTCAATGCTCCATAACTTTGCCAATTTTTGTAGCAGTCATATTTTTTGAAACCGTGTAAAGCACCCTACCAAACCTTTACAAGGATGTAAGAAAACAATGTTACAATTTTTCCGACTTATCACTCATTTGGTCAGCCGGGGTCACATATAGACGTATTAGTCCAAAGGGCTTCAGGGCCACTTGGCCCATTTTTATAGTATATTATTATCTGATAAAAGTGTATCCTTATTTAATTTGTTATTTCATAGTTGGCCTGAGAGCCAATCATCATCTCTACCTGAACCTGGAGTAAAGCCGCCCTACCGGTAACATTGGCAGAGCATTAATTTCCCTGTGGAGGCTAGATTAGCAGCTCGGCGGACTTCATTTATATTATTATTAATGACGCATAACGTCGCATGTGCCCTGTTGATGACGAAGTGGTCATTTATTTCGCAGCGAGATATGTAGGTGGGCATTTCCCCACAAAACTCAGTTTTTATTTACATGGGGTAGCCGACTTCTATGTCGAATAACCAATGAACGGTGCTGATTTAGTGATGCCTACGTGTTTCCCAATGATGACAAGATACTGACGTCATTCAATGTTAATCAACCAATATGGATCCATAACACTACGGCGCAAGATTTCCGTGCCAAGTGCAGACTATGGCTAGAATCGTATCCCGGATAAAATGGGTTAAAGGTTTTTAAAAAAAATGTGCACATATGTGCTGTTCAATCAATTAGAGATTCCTTGTGTATAGTGGCACTACCACATGGAATGTATAAATTAGAGAATAAGTTACTGCATAGTTTTTGAGAAAATAGGCATAAACGTGAAAATTAAGTAATTATGTGTGGTCTCATAACTGATTTTAAGTCTCAAGTAATTTTGTACACTTTTGGGAACATTGGCCCATAAATAAAATTTTGACTGATGTTTCCTTATTACCTGGTATGTGCTGTATGCAACTATGAAGAAATTGCTTTGGTTATTATATACTTCTGGGTTGAACTTAATACACTGTTGTAGTTGTAATGGAAAATATGGATTTTACCAACAAAATTTAAATACATATTTTAAGTAAGGGATCATCTCAGAACATCAACGTCCGATATAAAAAAAATTACTTTCATTTTGAGCAGGGGCGTTAGACACAGTTCTGCTGTCAGACATTGATATTTTACGCCTTAGACCAATACTGTTAATATATTGATATCATCATATCAGTGTTTACAAACATTCATCCAAGGAGAAGGGATGGGTGGGGGCCAAGGCCAGATGAAAGTAATTTTGTCTGATATCAGACATCGACCTTCTGAGGTGACCCCCCAAAGGCAATACATTAAATATCTCTTTGTAATTGCATCTTATGAGGTGTTGTAAATAAGAATTATAAACCATTACATTGACATCATGGAGCAGTTACAATGTTTCCAAAGTATGGTATATTTGTCTCGTATGGTAGCCATATTTAATTGTTGCCATGGCAACTAAGTCATTGTGGGCAAACATATTTTAGACTTTCCAATTCATGTTAATGAATGATAATATTGATGCAAACTAAACATTAGAAATATGCCTGCAGTTGAAAACCCATTTGCTGTTTAACCACATTATATAATAATTTGTGTTGGTGTTATTCTTCAGTTGTTGTCTTATTGTCACTGTGTCATGTACGATTGTTTCTTCATCAGTCCTCACTTAACTTCACATTTCTATTTTATAGCCAAACGGTCGCTTTGAGATCAACAAAAAGATCTGTTTGAGTATCTCCGGACATCATCCAGAATCATGGCAGCCGTCATGGTCAAGTATGTATTGATGATTAACACTTACAAGTTACATATAAGATACATACAGTGGATACTTGCTGTAAGGAACATGTTCACCCTAAGTCTTGGTCAGACTGTTCCTTACATCCAATGTTTCAGTTCATAAAACAATGCAGGTTAGAACACGGATTTCAAAGTTGTTCTTTTTAAGCATGTCTTCCTTACATTAGGAATGTTTAATGTGAGCGTCCACTGTACTTGAATGGCTAGAACATTTTAACTTACCATTTAAAGCATGTCCCCCTGCAGTTAGGCAGTCCCTAGCCAATACATTTTAACAACCAGTCATGAAAAAGAGTAATTTTATGACAACCAAGTGCCTTAATCATTAAAAGAACTTTTGTATCCCATATCAGCAGAAGTTGGTGTTAATATTTTGTGTGGCACACTATACTATAGAATGTGTTCTATGGTTTTATATGCAGTTAAATAACAAATTATCTGTGAAATAAATCTGTCAATATTTTGTGTTTCAGTTCGAACAGCACTGCTGGCCATCATTGGCTTCATGCCGACGCATGGAAGTGGAGCGATTGGTTCCCTTGACTACACCCCAGAAGAGAGGACAGTGCTGGCAACCAAGTATGTGCGTCTTGCAAACAAAACATTATTTATTATCTTCTCTTAAAGATTCCTCCACACTTTATTTAATCCGTCATGAGACAGGGTTGTCGATGTTCCCATCAGTAAGGTGTAGTGCAGTTGGTTTTGTTGAAATCATTGAAAGAATTAACTTTGATCATTATTTGTAAAACTGTGAATAGCTTTATGTAGAGCTGTACTGTACTGCTTTTGCCCATTAAAAAAAAAAAATTCACAAAATAAAAGGTTAAAAAAGCAAAACAGCATTAAATTTGTTCCAAAACGCACGCTATGGTAAAGTGGCATAGTGTTTAGGTGATCTGGGGACCGTTTCACTAAGATTCTTAGAGTTCTTAAACCCGATTTTGCTCCATAAAATCGAGTGTTCTCCTTACCTAGGAGCAAAAATGAAAAACTGCGTTTCACTTACAATCCATCGTGGATACGGTCCATAAAAATGGTCGTAAAAATGCCAATTTCTAAGACGACATTACACCACTCTTTAATTATCATAAACAGCTATTGTGGTTGGTCTGTTGCTTGCAGGCCTCGTGTTACGACGTCTCCTTAAGAGTGCTTTTTCAATTTGGGTCCACTTTCATGCAGAGAACCGGTTGTTCACAGCCAAATAAGTCTTCCAGATGTTACCGATTAAAAGTTTGCTAAAGCATGATTTGATTACACGACATTAGCAAAATCGATTATCATGATAGAAATATCGCTCTGTGCCTTAAGAATAATTTAATGATCACGTTACTGAAACGCATTTTGAAAATACTTCTTGATTTTCCTGTCAGATTCTATTCTAGGATGGATTTTCCTTAAGAGGTTAATATGTTGTTTTAGACCGAGTGTCCACAATGTGTGTTGTGTATGTTCAGGTCTTTAGAGTGGAAGTGCCCACACTGTGGTAAAGTGACAGAGATACTGCTGCCAGTCACTGAGGCATCAAAGGAAACTACAAAAGAAGCTGAGGAGCTTGCCTCGCAAATAGCATTCCAGGTAGACACCAATTTCTCCGTTTCCATGGGTTGTGGAGATTCGTATCCAGTAAATTCTGAATGGCCTTCACTGCACGTAAGAAGATCCAACAAAAAGGATGGAAGAGTTCCTGTTATTTTAATACCTTTGTAAGAACTAATGGTTATATGCATCTGTCTCTTTATTCTTTGTGTGTGTGTGTATATATATGCATGTTTTAAAATAAATATATATGTATATGCACATATGCATACATAAACGCATGCTCCCAGACATAATGTAAACACATGCTCACAGGCAAAATCTTCGATGATCTCCTTTTACCACATGACATGTGACAATGTATATTTCCCATTGTTAGGGTGAGAAAGACAAATCACCGGCTGACTCCAAAGACAAGACTAGCACACCTCCCACCAGCCAACCACCCTTGCCCGACGCGAGCGCCGCGTCACCGCCGACCGTCACAACACCGACATCAGTAACGTCTCCTGCTACCGCGACAAACTCGCCACCGATCCCACCCACATCTGTCTTCGCCTACATGCAGCGGTTCAACCCACACATGTACCCCTTGCCCTTCCCAGCCCCAAGATTTGTGCCCCCTGCTTTCCCGGGGGCCAGGTCCCCGAATGTGGGTACACAGCAGCTGCAGCAGCGGTGGCCCACCCAGATCCCAGGCGCCGTGCCCCGGGGCAATATCATGTACTGGTCGTATAACAATAACCCCCTGCATCCCCCAGCAAACACAACTACTGCAACAACAATGCAAGCATCCAGCGCTGTGACATCACAAACCACCCCCACACCGAACACCACTGTGCCAGACTTGGGGCCGAGACGGAGACATGTGGCGCCCCCTGTCTCGACGCACCACGCCACCGAGTCAGCGGAGATGGCTCCCGTGCGGTCAGCGCATGATGGGGACCGTGTCCTGCTCTTGCTCACTATTGTGATTGGTTTGTTGCTTGCGGCCCTCATGTTACGACGTCTCCTTAAGATTGCCGATGTGCTCTAGACCACGCCTCACACAACCTGCCGTCATAGTGCCGTTTCTTCCCTTAAACAACTACTAATTCAATATATCACCCAGAGGTGTCACTGCGCGAGACCAGGCAATACTGTATCAGTTGATCATGTACTTGGTCCATCAACCAACGCTGTGGTTCGCAAGGTACATGTCATCTACTTTACAGTTACTTCAGATAGCATCTGAATTCATTTTGGTTTGCAGAGGAAACTTTTGAGACTTACGTTTAATTGTGAGTTGTGCCTAAATTAACATGTTCCTGTTGTGTGCATTTCTACCAATACAAGTAGTACTACACGTTTTTGTTGCTGTTATGCAAGAGTATAATTTCATTCTATGCTTTTTCTCTGATGGGCTAAGTTATCGTAGAGGTTTATTGTGCCAAAGTCAGAGTGACCAAGATATTGTAATCGACACTTATGCAGATGACATATCACCTGCAATCATGGTTGCAAGAGACTAGAATTCTTTGAGTCTTGTTATGTAGCCTACCACAATATATCTTTCATGTGTAGCTCTTACTTGGAAATGTGAATTAATCCAGCTATTGTCATTAGTGAATCATCCTGCATCTAATATTAATATGCAGCAATGTGTTTAGCTGCAATACCAAATAACCATCTTTAAAAGACGTGCATTTAACAGTTCGAATGACCATTATGCTAACTTCATGGTGTTTGCTGTCCTTAAGATGTTATCTACCGTTATGCTTACTTTGTTGGGTTTGCTGTCCCTAAGTTGTTATGTACTGTTATGCATAATTCATGGTGTTTGCAGTTCCTAAGTTGTTATCTACTGGTATACTTACTTCACAGTGTTTGCAGTCTCTAAGTTGTTATCTACTGGTATACTTACTTCAGTGTTTGCAGTCCTGAAGTTGTTATCTATACTATGTTTTGTTGTACATTCTTGTGATATTTTATTGAACAAATTTGACTTGCAAATATGGACGTGTCTAACTCAAATTATATATTGGTATAAACTAGAGGATGGATAAAGGGCAGTTTATTCATCACATGTCACAAATTCCATTACGTCAGCTGTTAAGATTACGTCTAGTATATAAACTTTGCTGCATATAAACCAACCAGCTACAACATATAAAAAAGCTGTAAATTATAGCCTAATAATGTATATGTATTATTTTAACAAATACTGAATTATGGGAATGTACCAATATTAACTTACAAAAAACAGATCCATAATACATGTACAATACATATCAAGACATTAACCATGTACATCAGCTGTATCACTTCAGGTCACTTGCAGGGTTATCACTAGGTCTTTAAACATAATGGTTGCTTTTCCTGTTGTGCTTTAAATTGAAGACTGACATACACACATGTTAGACATATAAGAAACCACTAAACGTACCTAGGCAGAAGATGCATATTTGAGAATCGCATTGCAAATTAAATTGTGATTGGTTTTATTGTCACTGAGTAACTGAATGTGGCAGTCCGACAAAGCTAGGTGTGCACAACAAATGGGTGGTCTCATCAGTTTTACAATCGAGACAAGAGCGTTTTGTATTGGTTCAAACCACCACCTAGCCTGTCAAAATCTTGCTGCCCACTTCAGGTATCTACAGTGGTGCCAATGTGCATTAAAACCTGTTCAACAGGATAGATGGCACCATTGTATCAATTTATTTACCTTGCAGGCCATATAACACATGGTGACGACCAACCCACACGCAATGCTGTATGGTTTACGGACTATGAACTGGCGTGAAACTGTGATAGTGATGAAAGAAATAAAGCTGATGACATAATGGCTGTCTTGCTGTCAGTGAGTAGCAAGTGATAGCTTTAGTGTTCAGACTCAGCCATCCATTAGTTGTTGCATGACCAGCTTCTTGTATACCGTCCATTGAGAACAACTCATCGTGCAATATTATATTAATATGGTAACTTGGAGGCACAGTAAGTGAATCTCCTCCCAAGTGCCGAGGTACACTCATCTCTTTGTTAATTACCTTTCTAGGACCATTCCCTTATAATCTACCAATGGATAATGCCTTTCAAAAACCATTAAAAATGTTATTTAGTATTATTTCCTTATTCTGTAGACAGTTGTAGTGGTCAACCATTCCCCATGTGGTACACAAGTGTTAAATATTGTAATGGTGATAAGCATACATAGGCTAGTGGAAAAATGCAGCTGCTGCCTATTAATTATGATAATTGCTGCCCTTGGTTCATTGCTCCATGGGTGGGTATAATCAAGTCTATAATAGTACAGACATACCGGGTACATAAGTGGCACATTTATATGATAATATTTACTTTTGTTCAGTCAGTCAGTTTTTGGATATCTGTTCACAGGATATCATGGTGGTTGGATCTCTTCTGTTGAAAACTTGAATACTGTTTATACATTTTTAGACTGAGCAACCCTTTTCCCTTGATGCACCTCTGGATTTGGTTTCCAAAGATTCAGGTCAGATAGAAGTTACCTTATTTTTTACCATCCTCACTAATGGTCTGAGGCTGCTTTGCATGAAATGGTAATGGGTCTCTCCATGTTTGCCCAAAGGGGCAACCATATAGCAAGCCTTGTACAAAGCCATTCTGAGTAACAAGCTACCGACACATGTATTACATAGTTGGGCTGTGAAAGAGTCACGATTGAGAAAGTTCCAAGTCATGCTGTGATGCGTGTCATGAGTGCTGTTTGTTTTTTCCTTTGCAGGTTAATGACCTGACTGTGGCAATACATTATAGAATAATAATGTCTTGTGATGAATGGTTGTCTTGAGCAAATAAATATGTCTGGGTCTGTGAAATATGACACTACTGATAAAAACTTCGAACATTCCACAACATCTATCTAGTCACCAGAAAGAGAGGGTACGACTGCAATCTTTCTTCCTATTGTTTTGTTTACACATGGGTGTGTCTTGTTTCATCAATATTTGTGAGACCCAACAGAATGTATATTGTTTTAAAAGGTTACTTATTTCTTAATAAAACAATGGTGGTCATATTTTAACAGCAAGAATTAAGGGGTGGTATGGAAGCTAATATTACCTTATTTTGAATTTTTAAAATATGTAATTGTAAATGCAACAATTTCTGACACATTTTGGGACATTACTCCAAAGAAAATGCATAAAACCAAAATGTTTGTATACAAATGGCAGAGAATATCCAGGACACAACAATCCAAACCAGATTACCATATCATGTTTAGTTCTGGAGTGTTTTAAGTTTGTTTTCACAAATGTGGTTTTCTGTAAAATGTCCGTCAAAAACGTAATAATCGCATCGATTGCATAAGAGCCACACCTCATCCATGAATAAAACTGTTTTATAGACATGTATTTGTTATAAAAAGTACCTTTATTGATAATAAACATACACAACTACTGGGATATGGAAGAAACACATTTTAAGTATTTTTTTTTTAAACCACCAATCTAGCTGCCATACGGGCCCTTAAACTTACATTGGAGCTGTATGTTTTTAAATATGCAACATTTGCAAATTTAATCTTGGAGCCATGAACAATATCTTCCAAATGGTGGTCATACACCACTGATCATAGCGGCCACGCCTCCGTGTAAAAGTTGATATAAAAGCAAGTTAACTCATGATCAGACATGAATAACCCAAAAATGTGCCTTGGGTACTCTGAGAATTGAAGACATGACAACCCAGGAGCAACTACGAACTGTAGTTTTTTTAATTTATGATGGTAGTTCTTAAAAAATTGTTTTCATAGAAAAATTGTTATAAAGTATAAACTATACTAGTATTATATATTCTAACATGTTGACTAACTGTTTAAATGAAATGAACCACAATGCTGTTAATGTAAATTGACCCTTTTGTTTAATTTGGATATCGTGTTTACACTGGATACTGAACAACATGGTCAATATTCATAACTAAATAAAATTAAAAACATTTTGGTGGTCAACATATTAGAATAGCTATAGTTTATACGGTATAATGATTTTATGATAAAAATGATCTTACAGATATGTCAAGTGCAATAGTTAATTTGGGCTTTGTGTTCAACTTGCCCAAGTGCTACACAGACACATGCGTGTAGTGGCGCCATTGCTGCAGCTACCAGAAATGTTCACGTATGAATGTGTTGGTTTGTCTCCTGTCGTCTCCTCACCATCAGTGGAATAGGCAGAAGCAGGATGCCTGACAACAACATCCAGGCACCAGCAGCGTAGAAAGACTGGTCATAATGTCCCGTCAAGTCAAATATCCAACCTGAAAGCATTAACCAGATTAAGATTTCTATAATATGTGTGTTGGTTGTTGAAAGACATCTTGCTTTCCAAATTCCTAAGATATAATATTCTTTTTCGTATAAATCAGGCTGGTTTAGATGTGGTCAAATGTAACTTGTTTCCACTCTATAAAGCACATAAACATGTTTAACAGCTTCCAAAATATATGGGGTCGGTTTCATGAAGCAGCTAAGAACATTCTTAACGCTAAGATGATTGTCTTGTCGTGATTTTTTAATATAAACGAACATAGGAGCTTACTCAAACATGTGACGCTAAGTATTTGCATAACTAAGTATGCTTCATAAAACCGGCCCCTGGCCACATAAAAGGGGTGCCTGGGCCCCTGACAGGGTGCCCACGGATCCACTTCATCTGTATGCACAACAAGTGGTAAATATTGGTATTACTAAATAAAAATTTGGGCCATGTATGTTACAGTCAATACAGTGAACAATGTGTTTGTTGCCTGGATTAATTTAGGAATTAATTTTGAAACAGTAGCAGGTGGACCCGTTATCTGTAATGAAAGTCTGGCAATCAAATCTGAGCTACACACAGAACATTATTTTTTTGTAATTTGGCATAAAAGTTAGCACTCTACTATCATATGTGCTATTTCACACTCGTACTATTTCAACCAACACTAATATACATTCAACTAGTATTTGCATAATTTAACCCAGCAAGTGTGCAACCAGTACTCATGTCATCTCAAGCAGCATTTTCACCATTTCAACCAACTCTCGTTCAACCACCATTCGTGATGTTTCAACCAGCAGCTGGACTATTTCAGCAAGCAACTGTCATTTCAACCAACACCCGAACCATTCCAACCAACACTTGGTGTACCATTTCTCAACTTATATACACATATGTGATAAAATTACTTTAACACCTCGGGAATCGATTATGATTAAATAATACTGACTGGCTCTGCAAGATTTAGTTTCACAGAATAAAACTAAATGTAATGTGTATACCTGCTACAGCAGCCACTTGGTGCAGTTGTAACTTAGAAAGTGAATAATTTAAATTTTATTAGATAATCCCCAAATCTGTCAAAAACATTGGATTGCTTAGCTACTGAACCTTTGAAATAATACAAAATAAAAATTGTGACATTTATAATGTACCGTTCCAACAATTGCTGCTCACAGTGCTGTACAAAAGTTCTAGAAAAATCTGTAGAATACCCCTTATGTTAACTGTTGATAAAGAAGACAATGACCAGAGAGAGACACCAACCTGCTACCGGAGTTCCGAGAAGAGTAGCAATGCCCTGGAGAAGTTGCAGGAAGCCAAACGCACTGGTGACCGTCTGCAGACCAACAAGCTGCACTAGAATCACCATCTGTAGGCAATAGGTGACACTCACACCAAACCCAAACACTACGGCAAACACACAAAGCATGCTGTATGTATGACACAATGGCAACAGTAGTGTTCCCAGTCCAGCTGCTGCCGTCACCACTGCATACAGCAGCACTGTGTTGAACTGCAAGTGGTCACCTAGGTACCCTGTCACTACTTGACCAACAGTTCTCGCAATGGCAATGACAGACAAGAGAAACGCAGCAGCCTCATCTGGTATCTTCATAATCTTTGCTTTGTCTACTAAGTACAGAGAGGGTATCCCAATGCAAAGATATAAGATGAAGCTAGAAAAACAGAATAGTAAATAAGGTCGGTTGTAAACCAGTGACTTATTAAACATGCTCTTAACCAGCAATAGCAATTCTGACTTGAATCTTGTCAACCAAGTTGTGTGTATGGTTTTTGCCTCAGTAGAACTAATTTCACACTCTACATGTCTGATTTCTATAACGTGCAGCTCTGGACAACTTAACCTATGATCTTTTTCATGAAATGACACGTTGATAGGATCATTTGTTTTTTCTAGAGACCCATATGATGTTCGACAATGACGCTGTGGTACTGAAGGTGACCGTGGAGTATCCAAGGCACTGGTTGATAGACTGAGGACCTTTATGATTCTTTTTTGTGACCAATCACACTCAGATCTCACAGCTGTGTACCCCCCATTTGTATCATTCAACTGCAAAATGTCTTCTGAAGACTTCTGCTTTTCATTTCTTTTGCTAGATTGGCGAGTCCGATATAACATTCCAGAAGGAACAATATGAAAGGCAACAGCACCAAGCAACAGTAGCATGCCCCTCCAGCCATACATCCGCACGAGGTATTCCACAAACATAGGGAAGGCAAATGCTCCAAGTCCTGAACCCATAACTGCCAGTCCCGTGGCAAGACCACGACGTTCGTCAAAATAATAAGTCACGATGATAAGTGATGGAACATAGGTCATGGCCATACCAACACTGCCCAACATTCCAGTAATGACACACATTTGTACGATGGAGGTAGCCAGAGAGCTGGCAATGAAATACATCCCTAGCAGAAAACCACCACCTATTGCCACAGTGCGACAACTGTAGACATTTGCTAATGCACAGACAACAGGACTGAGCAATAGAGGCAATCCATACAGCAATGCCGCAATCACAGCAGTTACACCCTTCCCCTGCTTGAAATGCTCTAGCAAATAGGGATAGACAACACCAAATGAGTATGACCAGCCATCTGCAATGAAGTAAGCCACAAATGCTCCAAGCAAAATAAGCACCCCCCATCCCCGATCTTGTACAGCAGGGGTGCGTGGAAACCGGCTACTCTTTTTGCTGTTATCTTCAGTTTTCAAATGTGCAGAAGTAGAAGGGCCAGTGGAATGAGAAGTTCCTGTCTCCATGTTGGCCTCCTGAAACAACAGACCAGGTATATCACTGTTGTAGCAGTTGTCAGCATTGACATTACATGTACTAACAAATTACCCATCCTCTAGTCTAGATGGCACCACATACACAGATGCAGTGTACAATTTCCTGTAGTATTCACACTGGACGATTACATAATTTGAACAGTTGTTCGCAATGTACACATTTTTTTTGCAACTGTTCGAAGAAAATCGTCCACTGATCAGCTGTGGATGGAAATATATCTTTAGAAGGCAATCTAATTCATTTTTTTCAGTTACATTTGTATATATATATATTATACATAATATATTATATGTATATTCATCATCACTTTCAAACTGCTGTATCTT
This sequence comes from Escarpia spicata, assembly GCA_963995525.1. Classification (NCBI taxonomy): domain Eukaryota; kingdom Metazoa; phylum Annelida; class Polychaeta; order Sabellida; family Siboglinidae; genus Escarpia; species Escarpia spicata. The sequence continues at coordinate 15,679,555 of OZ023218.1, read as the reverse complement.
TGAAATCTGAAACTTTTAATTTTTCATATCCAAGATGTATTTAATTTACCTGGTAGAGGCTTTCGTTAACGTATCACGTCAACATAATAAACAGTTAGTACAAATCAGGCACTCGATAAACATATTTGGAAACAGCTTTTTCCCAGTCACAATAAAAGAGTGGAATTCTCTACCCCCAATAATTGTATCAAGTATAACATTGAACTCATTCCAGATTAGTCTAGCCCAGCAATGGCAGCATGTAAAAAATTAATCCATAAGAGCCACCATGCGCACTGACGTGATGTGTTCAAAGAACATTTTGCCAGTCAGAATACAGATACAGCGGCAGCATGCGTGCCAATTTATCACTCAGCTGTCAGACCTTTAACGCTAATGTCATTGCCATCCTAAGCATCAAATCCATGTGGCAAATGGACGCCATTTGTCTTACCACGGGATGAACAACCATTCGATATTATAGATGCAGCTTTTCCACTTCGATTCCGTCACATCCAGACTCCGGACCCAGGGCTAGACTAGAGCGTACGACTTGTCTTGGTTCAGCTATCGCCACATACCATACACTTGCGTCGGCGGCGATACCGCATCGGCAAGGAATTCGTGGATGCTTTGGCGAAAATATTGGTAGCTTCGGCGGCGTTAATCAATCAATCAATCTTTATTTCAGAAAAACAAAGCGTATGTGTAATATGCATTATGTCCATAGTAAAAAAGTATACTATACTGTATAACCTGCACTAATACTCTTCCTGCATAATACAGAGGTGTTATAAATATCGCTGTGTATATACTCTCAACAATGTTGTTCGTCGATGCAGATATTCTGCTCATAAGACTGTACATGCATATTCTAATTCTAGTATTGCAACAGTCCGTGTCAGAACTAACAAACATTAGGCTAGCACTACACCTCATATGGAAGCTAATATCTACCTTATTTTGAATTTTAAAAATATGTAATTGTAAATGCAACAATTTTCGACACATTTTGGGACATTACTCCAAAGAAAATGGATAACACCAAAATGTTTTTTATATAGATGGTGGAGGATATCCAGGAGTACACAACAATCCAAACCAGATTACCATATCATTTTTAGTTCTGGAGTGGTGTAAGTTTATGTAAAATGCCCGTCAAAGGTTGAATAATCGCATCGATTGCATGAAAGAGCCACACTTCATCCATGAATAAACGTGTTTTATAGCTATGTATTTGTTATAAAAAGTACCTTTATTGATAATAAACATACAAAACTACTGGAATATGGAAGAAACACATTTTAAGTATTTTTGTCAAAAACCACCATTCACCCCTTAAACTTACACTGGAGCTGTATTTTTTTTATTTGCAACGTTTGAAAATTTAATCTTGGAGCCATGAACAATATCTTCCAAATGGTGGTCATACACCATTTAGGCTGGAAACTGGTTTTGGTCATGCTCCACTGACCATAGCAGCCCCGCCTCAGTGTAATAGTTGATATAAAAGTAAGTTAACTAATAATCAGACATGAATAACTCAAAAATGTGCCCCGGGTACTCGGAGAATTGAAGACAAATTGCAGTCCAGGAGTGTTTTTTTCTGTGCATAATTATAAACGCATTATTATAGGAAACAATAACGTGCTGCATAGCGGCTTTTCTGTAATTAGCCCATAAGGAACTTAAGTACACATTACTTCAGTAGGATGTGAACAGTTTGTTCTTCAACTTCACTGAACAAAAGTGAAATTTCCTGAGTAGAATATTGCTTCTGCCGTACAGACTCCTTTCTTCGGATTTCATATCCATTTAATCTGACAGTTCACCACAGATTATATGGCCAATATATTCATATGTCTTCGTTGTATTCAGAACTCCACCACCAAGCTTAAGAGCTATTTCAAAACCGGTTTTCTTATTTTAAAAAACATTATCTGCGACTTTACTCTGTTAAACAATATATCATTGTGACATCCATAATTGTATGATACACCTCGCAGTCTTTGCAACCACTTAGCCGATGGAGCCAGTAGTACAATGTCATCAGCATACATGAGGTGAATAGCATCTGATGGGTTGTTTCATCAGTAGCAAACTCAAATCATCCATGTATTTATAAATTAAATAAGAAAAGAGATGGCATATCCCCTTGTCTAACTCCATTAGTCACAGAGAAGAAGTTGGAAAATACTGAAACCCATTTAACACACATAGTCTGATTACAGCACCACTGACGTATCACTTTAATTAAATAATTAGGCACTGCAAGCTTAAGTATAGCTTCATAAATACTTTTGCGTGATTCACCCTGTCAAATACCTTGGTGGCATCAAGGAAGGCAACATACATGCAAAATTGATTACTTGCCCTTACAAAAAAATACCATTCAAATACCATTGAATGATATTTGGTAGTATTATGGCCAACGGTATCTGAATGGTACTTGTAATTAACCCTTTCTGTACTGTTCAATTATATTCTGAATGGTATTCAATGATATTAGGGGGTATTATGGCCAATGGTATTTGAATGGTATTTAATCCAATGGTATTGAACGGTCCTCAGTGGTATATCATTGAATGGTATACCACTGAGTACCATTCAAAATATAATTCAATGGTATTCTGAATGGTCTTCAATGATATTAGGGGGTATTATGGCCAATGGTATTTGAATGGTATTTAATCCAATGGTACTGAACGGTTCTCAGTGGTATATCATTGAATGGTATACCATTGGCCATAATACACCCTAATATCATTGAAGACCATTCAGAATACAATTCAAAATATAATTCAATGGTATTCTGAATGGTCTTTAATCCAATTGTACTGAATAGTCCTCAGTGGTATATCATTGAATGGTATACCACTGAGGACCATTCAGAATACAATTCAAAATATCTGAATGAGATATGGGATTCTGAATGATCTTCAGTGGTATTTGCCAGTATAATTTATTATATTGTTCTATGGTATACCATTCAGAATACTATTGGATTACCCCAAATGGTATACCACTGAAGCATATTGTTGAAAACCATTCAAAAAACCATGAAACAATGTATTTTAAATAACAAATTCAACCATATATAAACCTTTGAATACCACTGATTATCACTCAATGTAGTGCATGCACTACTGAAAGGCAGTTAAATAGCCCATTGGTACTTCATATATTGCAAACACACCAGTAAAAGGGATATATATGGGATATATACCACAAAATGATGCAATTAAAATACCATCGACATAAACATTTAGAATACCATACACATAAAGGTGTCAGTTTTGAGCACACATAGAACAGAAAACATAGTGAAGGTAAATTAACAACTGTTTAATGTTATACCGGTCTTAATTGTTTGGCACATGCATATGCAACCACTAAAACCCTAGAACAACCATCAACATGCAAACGGTACTCAGCAGGATGGCCCTACTCTCCTGTCAGCCGAGCCACAATTAACCTGCATATAATATACAAAATACATATTACATGGGCGTCAATCAATTGACAAACAATAGAATTATTGATTATACTTTACTGATTATAAACAACATCTTAGTGTCTCACACATGCATTGTATCATGGAATAAACCAGCTAAAGTGCTATATACACATAATTATATACAAACAGATAATCTGAGATTAAGCAAGAATGACACAATATATACAACCAATCTACTGTGGATTACAACCACCAACAATATAGAACACTGGCCAAAATAATGGCATCGTCTAGCGATTAACACCGAACACAATGCTTGCACCATCATTACCAACTAAATGTAATTCACATGAAAGCTACGTACCAGACAGGTTTCATACAAATATTGTTCTTACTATACACATCAAACACATACAACCAATTATTTTGGGTAAATGTGTGAAATGTCAAATAGTACCTGTCTTGGTCCATGGAGCTTACTGCTACAAGTTGTTTAAATTGATCAATCAACACAATTAATTAAGTAATGTTATAATCTTATATATATAGTCTGCATGTTTAACTCATATGACATGTACAAATTAAGAACATGCCATATAATTTAAATGTACACACATGTATATATGCAAAAGTATGTTTTTAGAAAGCACACAAAAACATCAATCAAACTATGATATATATGTGATGAAATTTCAGGGGAAAAAAATCACAATACCATAGTAAAGGAATATTTAAGTGTAGATTAAAAAATAAGAGGCAGTTTCACATCTTGGTTGTCTATGAATATTAAGCCTATCACATTTTAAGCTAATTGTGATGATTATATTACAAATAAAATAATGGACTCTTATTAAAGTTTTTGCTTTGTACAATATACATCCATACCAACACTTACAAATGTTCTAGCTATGAATAAAACAATTAACTGATGCAGAAACCATAACAAGAACCTATATAAAATGTTAGAATAGATTGATAGTTAATTTACAGTAAATAATATGAATTTATTTATGAACTACCTTTTTAATAATCTGTTTTCATAACAAGCCAGTTTGATCAATTTTTTCCCCTCAAATTTCTGCATTTGGAAATGGGATATCTCTGGAAGTAATTATGCTATATACAAATAAGGTTTTCAGTGTTGCATTCAGCGGACAAAGCTGTGTGAAATGATCAGACAATTTTAAAATCATCAATAGTTTGAAAGAGATAAGCATATTTGTTGCCAAAAATTCTTTACCAAAAACGTCTTTGTAAAATAAAACATACAGAAAAATGATATGATCATCTCACAATAGAATGTATACAGACCATGGATATTAAAGAATCATAATTATATATATATGTGCTCCAAAAAGAATGGCAGTGTTTCCGAATGTGCTAATGTTGGCTCAAAATGGTAGCCAATTTGTTTGTTACCATGGAAACAGGGGTTTGGTATGATCCATTCCATACTTTGGGCAGACAAAATTGCACAATTTCCACAAATAAAAAAAATCCTGTCTACCTGTTGTGTCTGGCCTTATCATATGGCATGTCAATAAACATTGTAAAGATGGTAAATTTTAAGGGGAAGTGAGAAAGCATATGGTTTTACTGTAAAACAAACAGTTTGGCTCTTGATATCAATCATCATGACTTTGTATTATTAAGACATTCCAATATTATATCAAAGTTTTCATTTACACTATAACGATGAAGCATATAATTGAGTTTCGATATATCGCGCTTTGCCCTGAAACCTTACATGTGTGCAGTATACATTATATGATATAATAATATTCAATAATTCAGAATGCATACACACAAACACTATACCACTGTTACTAATTTCATTGTTGTGCAGCCTGGAGAAAGCTTGCTTTTGGCCATCATGCAGCGATGACATCAAGCTGAAATAAATGGAGAAGAACACAATAAAAATACAATGTGTGTGGCTAGTAAATAGTAATATATTATACTGTCAATAAAAAAAATTGAGCATTTGTATAATCGTTGATAGTCTGGATAATTACTCAGCAAAGTCTAAGTATTTCTGTCTGAGTATTCCTTCATTCCGAATAGTGATCACAGTCATTATTGACTTTTCTGTCACTGTATATTTTCTAACTTTTTTGGTCAAGTGACAGCGTAATGGCCAAGGCCTCTTTTTATACCTGTATTTAAGTAGAAATAATGAAAAAGGTAGGACATTCTCTCGAACTCAAAGCATGCATATGTTAGAATGAGAAATTGCCTTCAGTTGGTTACAGTCATAACTGACGTTCTGTCGGTATAATTCATTTCCGTGTTGAAAATAAATAGATATAGTTGCGTCATTATATCCTTATGTCTAATTAATAAAATTGTACGTTTCTACACCACATAGGAAAGAAACATTGGGGTCATTGCATTTGAAAAAGTCTGTTTTAATTTTTCACAAGCCTGAACTGATGATCGCAGTGACTATGACAGTGTGAGTGTGAAGGATGTCACACACCGACTGGTTTTCCAACTCGTGAACTTACCCATATATGTTGCAGCAACTACGTCTAGTAAACGTGACAGCGATCATCCTTTATATATTACTATTAGGCTTATTAAATCAAATTTTTTATTATTTATATAGCACTTTAAATAGTCTACGTTGTGCACGTAACTGCACGTTGAGCGATAATTTAAGCATATCGAAGCAGAGAACTAAAATTATTTCGTAATCTGCTGTTATATATTATTACTGTGAGTCAAATTGTTATAAAACAACACACAACATTACTACCTTTTGTTTCTTGGCATGAATACGACCGCTGTCCCGACTTGTTCATTATAATGTTTCTTTCCTTGATCGCGACACAAAACAAAATCAGTTTAAAAGTTCCCGCGCGTCGAAATGACTCACGGGTAATTAAATGAGTGGCGCTGCTGCAGCGCTGCGGGCCTGCATCGCGGACTGCATGAGTGTATTCGCGGGTTTATTCAGTAGAGATATATAAAAACGTCTTAATTTAGACATACATATAATTATTATAATGTTTATTCTGATTCAAGCATTCACCACATGTGCACCTGACACAAAATACATACGTTTCAAAAACATATATGCAGATACCGCGTTTATGGTACCACTGAGTTGAAGGTACCATTCAGTTTACCACTGAAGGTTCAATGGTATATATCTAGAGGTACGCTGTCAACGTTGAATTGAATGGTCCAGTGGTACTGAATGATATGTTCAAATACCATTGAGAGTACCACTGAGACATACTGATTTATCATTGAATGGTATTGAATGATATGTTCAAATACCATTGAAACCTAATTTATCATTGAATGGTCCAGTGGTACTGAATGGTATGTTGAAATACCATTGAGAGTACCACTGAGACATACTGATATATCATTAAATGGTATTGAATGATATGTTCAAATACCATTGAAACCTGATTTATCATTGAATGGTCCAGTGGTACTGAATGGTATGTTGAAATACCACTGAGAGTACCACTGAGACATACTGATATATCATTGAATGGTATTGAATGATATGTTCAAATACCATTGAAACCTGATTTATCATTGAATGGTCCAGTGGTACTGAATGGTATGTGTTAATACCATTGAGAGTACAACTGAGGCATATTGATTTATCATTGAATAGTATTGAATGATATGTTCAAATACCATTGAAACATGATTGATCATTGAACGGTACAGTGGTACTGAATGGTATGTGTTAATACCATTGAGAGTACAACTGAGACATACTGATTTATCATTGAATGGTATTGAATGATATGTCCAAATACCATTGAAACATGATTTATCATTGAATGGTCCAGTGGTACTGAAAGGTATGTGCAAATACCATTGAGAATACCACTGAGACATACTGATTTATCATTGAATGGTATTGAATGATATGTTCTAGTACCATTGAGACACTGATTTATCATTGAATGGTATTGAATGATATGTTCAAATACCATTGAGAGTACCATTGAGACACTGATTTATCATTGAATGATCCAATGGTACTGAATGGTACATTCAAATACCATTGAAAGTACCACTGAGTCCTACTGATTTACCATTGAATGGTCCAACGGTACCGAATGGTATTCAATGGTATACCATTGACTCTTTTTTGTAAGGGTGTAGTTTGCAGATGACTTTGCATCTGATTATACAGTATTTTTTTCCACTATTTGTGTAAATACATTAGACACACATGTCGGTCTATGGTTATCTCTGTCGCTGACATATTTATTTTTATCCTTAATAATGAGAACAATGACAGATTGTAGCATATTTCTCGGTACGTAACCGTGTGTAAGTATAGCCGACATCAATAGAGCCAATAAAACTGGCAGCTGTCGATCCGCCCAATTCATGTGCTCGCTAGTTATGCCGTCTAAACCAGGTGACTTATTGTAAGATAAATCTTTGATAATTTCATTAATTTCATTAACATTCACCCTCATACATTGGTCAAAGACGGCATGCTCCTGACACAGATCAGCAAGGAATTCCTTGCTGTGACTTATTGTAAGATAAATCTTTGATAATTTCACTAATTTCATTAACATTCACCCTCATACCTTCGTCAAAGACGGTATGCTCCTGACACAGATCAGCAAGGAATTCCTTGCTGTGACTTATTGTAAGATAAATCTTTGATAATTTCACTAATTTCATTAACATTAACCCTCATACCTTGGTCAAATACGGAATGCTCCTGACACAGATCAGCAAGGAATTGATCTTGGTCTCTGTGACTTATTGTAAGATAAATCTTTGATAATTTCACTAATTTCATTAACATTCACCCTGATACCTTGGTCAAAGACGGCATGCCCCTAACATAGATCAGCAAGGAATTCCTGCAGCCACCCCCTCTAACTACATTAAAATTTGACTATAGTGTTCTTGCCACATTCCACTTATGCTTTGGCTGCCACGTATTTCACCCACAGTGTTAGACAATTTAACATTACTGTTCGTGGAGTTTTTAATTTTCCTCCAGAAATCTCTACCATTTTTTCACTCATTTTATCAGCAATTTATTTTATCCACAATAATGGATTGGAGTTCTTGCATACTCTAAGTGCATGTTTGAATTTGGACCTAGCCTGCTGCATAACGTCATTCTGAGTTTGCCAATGTCCTTCCACAAAAGTTATGCATCTCTAGCTGCCATAGCTTTCAAATGGTAAATATACATGATAAGAAAGCATTCTTTCATACCATCACTGAATTTTTATACAACATAGCCAGTCATAATCCGACTCAATCATTGATATACTGGCATATCTAACGATTTTTTCCTTAGAAAACCTACTCCACCATAAGGGCGACCTGTTATTACACCCCTAGTGGTATCGACAGGAGTCACAGCATGACCATAGAAATCTGGGTGACAACTATTCAATAATATGCATTCTTGTTTCAATAGCATCAACTGAGAAGTTCGTGAAGATTTGGTTCAAAGCTCTTGAACCCATGCAAACTTGCCAATTGGATAGCCATTGTTTACGATTTCCGAATGAAGAATTTCCTGATGTATCCACCAGCAGATCATCTTTGGGCGTCGTAGAAGTGTTATCACCCATTGCTTCCACCTTAAAGAAGGCGTAGGTGTCATGTTTGGTTTCCAGCTGGGTGCTTTTTGTTGTTACATTAAGAGTGCACTTAATGTAATGTTATGTGACTAGGTGACGTGCATTGATCTAACCTCGATACGAACATAGTCAGGAATCGACCAGGTCTTGCTTTCAACGTAGAGTCATTTCTGGTGCCAATCACGGTACTTGGTTTGCTCCGAGCTGAACGTTTCCTGTTCTCCACTTCCGTGAAGTCTTCGTTCAGTTTGTCGACTGTTGTCGACGATGCGGCAGAAAAGAACCACTGATCTTGGTCTCTTCAGCAACACATGGAGAATCACCAGTCACACCATTCATCGATGTGGTTACTGTCGCCCCTGCAGATGGCGACTTAGGTGATAGGTCCTTCTTCCTTCTGTGTGGAAGAGCCGGTTTCACGGCTTCATTAGTCGGAACTGGATGCAAATCGACCACCAAGGGCACTGGCTTCCGTTACATTGCAGCTGCGGTTGGCCCATATACAGACTGTGGGATGTTGTTTTGTTGACAAAGCTTGATCTTCTCTCTTATTGAGGACATTTCGGCACGCATTCCCTGAAACTCATGTACCAGGAATGCAAAGTCAACGTTACACACTTCTAGTGGAGCAGGCGGGACAAGTCATAAGCCATAAACTTAGGTAGCATGCTGGACTGCGAGACGCTTTTATGTAGTATGTGAAAAATGTCGTCCATGTTTGCTTTGTCTTTGCTGGGCCCTTGACGCTCCATCATTCTTACCCCAGTTGCACTGATTGCAGAGCAGCTAAAGATCTTCATTTTCGCATCTTCAATTTCCTTTGACCCATAAAAGTCTGTACATAACTTCACTAGAGTACTTTGGCAGGAAGTACACACCCTTGGCCCTTGGGGGGTCTCCGGATAAGCGTGACGATCGACGCGAAAAGGTGTTGGCTGGTTTAGATGTTGGTATATCAGATTGATGGGAATAACTGCTACATAAGTATGTGTCTTTTTGCGTATAGCTCGAGTGTGTCAATACAAAAGGAGCTCCCATCATCTCATGCAATCATTTCACTATACGATTCATGTGTGTGCGCGCGCGAGCGAGAACATCCCTGGCTTGCGAGGATAAACGTGGGCCTACACGACTTTTGGTGTTGGTGGCGATATCACTTCGACAAAAATAAACAAAGCCGGTATAACCGAAGAGACAGTGAATGCAACCGAAGCGTCCCCTATTCACTAAACGAGTTCGCCATATAAATTAAGCGACTGATCCCAGCTCACGATGTGGTGCCATTCGTATTGGCTAGATTACCCAGATTCCGCAGTTAGGCGCCACTTGTTTCTCGCTCCTATAATTATAGCCAGGGGACCGGTTCAAGAAATATTTCCTCTAACACAGAACGTGGGACTCATTTGCCTCAGCGGGGAGGGGTTGGGGGGTTGGGGTGCATATATACGCACCAATCGGCCCCCAACCTACGGGGCTGGGCTTGGAAGGCAGGTACCATGTTGAAAAACAGTTGTTTTTACTTAATGATGATTAATTTTCATACCAATTGTTGGCAAATATAAATAGCTTGGTAATATCTATATCCTATGTAATACAATGAAAGATGATTTTGATATCACGCGACAGTGTAGTCAGGTCTATGGTCAGGGTACATTTTTCCGGATTTAGGACTGACATGGAAGCCCCTGGGCAGTGATTGCCGGGTATGTCATATCATAATAGTTCCCACTCCTCTCTACGTTCAACAATAGGGACTTCACAGCAAGATACGACTTTAGTCCACTTAGAACACCAATTTGTATCACATTAAAGCACTCGAGTTACGCAGAGGGGAAAAACCTTGGTAATATGGAAGTGAAATATACATTAATAGCAAATTGTAAATGAACACTTATTTGAGAGTTATTTAGAATTTTGTCATTAAATTCAACTACAATATAACCCCTGTTGGCAACGTTAATTAATTAATAAAAATGAACGTAGCTTTTCTGGAAATTCTACTTAATTAAATTAACTCAACTCAATTGTGTTAATTCAATTACCAAATTAACAATTTAACTGAACCCGTGCCTGTTGCAACATCATCTGCAGCCCTGACTCCGCAACCACAACAAATGCTACGGACTTAAGCACAATTTGCCGCGAGGTTGTCAGCTCACATGTCAGAGCACAATCTCTGTAAGCTAGTCAGCGTACAAGCTGAATCACAGCGTTGAGACGGCCCTTGGTTCATGGTTCTCCTTGATCTATCGGCTGCGTGTGACACCGTCGACCATGAAGTGATGTTGCATAGACTCTCACATGATATCGGAGTGGTCCAAGATGCACTGGACTGGTTTAAGTCATACCTGAGAGACAGTCTGTCCACATTCATGGTGCTACATCACCTGCTCGTCCTCTGGCATACGGGGTACCACAAGGCTCCGTGCTGGGTCCTCAGCTGTTCTCCATCTGTGTAGCACCAGTTAACTAAGATTTAAATACGATGACCCTGGCACCAACAACCACTATGAAGGGTATCTCACGCGACTCATGAGAAAGGCAGGCAAGATACACCCCAAATAGAGGCCTCATCACTCGTCTCCATCCTCCAGCTAGAGTCGGATCAGCCTGCCCTCAAGCGCAGGAAGAAGTACACCAACCTCGACGCTCGTTTGGACGAACTTGGACTAGAATACATGCTGTGTGACCAGGGAATTGAGTCACATCTCAGTGCCATTGGACACATGATGGACAATTTCAGTTAATTTCATTGACTAGCATGCATGTGATATTATGTGTCAAAACAAACAACTTTTATCACACAGTTTAATGTTTTCTCACAACACCAAATTGATCAATGCTATGAACACAGTAATGTGTTTATTTTATATTACCATTTAATATATATTTCCTTTAGTGGTTGGTTACCTAATTGTACCTACGTATGACAAATAAAAGAGGATTTTTACGTTTTTTAAAGTGCACTAGATATATGACTATTTTCTTATTTCAAATCAGGTACCTAAAATTATGGTTGGGTATAACACTGAATGGAACAGCCAGGTAGGGTTGGCAAAAGGATAAGTAGTGGCACTAGTCCCCCGTTAGTGCCAGTAGCCCCCGGGAGGTTAGTGGGACGGGGGCTAGGGATAGTAAACCCTATGTAGTTTACTACCCCTATGACCTGGTCCCTCATTCACACTAGTGACTCAGTCTTCCGGTGTCACACAAAAGTAATTAGCTAGCACTTGACCAACATATGTAAATAAAAACTCTTGTCCATTAAGACAGCGAGATAAGGCCTGATCGAGTGGTCTCGCATATTTACTCAGTAAGCACGATTAGCCGTCTATACTAACTGCGATGCTAATATCAGAGCAAGATATCCTCTCCTAAGTGCAATATTTGTTTGAAAGGACAGAGCGCGAACAAATTCACGGGGGACATATTCACGACCAGCGCTAGGCGGCGCCACCATAACAATTTATTCCCCCCAAATGTGGTGACGACCAAATCACAACCTCCCTTTGTAATGCTGAACGTATTTTGGGACTTTGCGAGAATGTGTGACACAGCGATCTGTACGTGACTTTGCGAGTACGTGAGAGACAGCGATCTGTACGTGCCGGCACACATCGGTGTGTCCACACAACGCAAGCGAAACATCGCATAGACAAAGTGTGCACTCGCCATATAGCTGGAAATATTGTGAACGATTTTGTGTTGAATTTCGTCTTTCGCTTATCTGCTACTTTACGTGTCTTGAAATTCAGTTCCACCATGTTGGGTTTGAAAACTGATATCCCACAAGGCTCTTTCGGTAGGAAATTCCCATATGGTGTTACATTCAAATTATCTAATTTGCGGCATTTATTTGTGAACCTTTAAAGACCAAGTGGTATGACATTTTCTATTTCTTTGAACCTTCACAAACGTAAACATAATGTTCTTGTCAAGTAATGTGCCACATATGAAGTATGAAGATTGCGAACTCGTGTCACTAGGCCCGCTCAAACATGGTAATTTGCGTGTCACAAAACAACCACCTTGTCAGGCTGTAACTCAAAACGTTAAACAAATCCTCCTGGGTACATCCAGTGGCATATTTGCAGAAACGATTATTATTTTTACTCTGATATCAAGAATATTAAATCTGATCGCTAGTTTAGCTTACGACTTAGAAGAGCTAAGTTGTTGCTCTCTCCTCGTTCCCTGCTGTACGGGGGTGAGGGTAAGGTACGGTATTGCCGAACCACTCGCTGTGTTTTTTCTTTCGAATGTTTTCTATCTATAGCTCCCTCTCTCGATCTTTTCATCCTCACCCGATCTTCTCGTGTCCCTCCTCACGCAGTCCTCCATATCAGCTGTGGCCTTCCCCTTTTCATGTGTCCGTTGTGTTGTTCCGCCTCTGCAATTTTTCCGGCATCCATCCTTGTCTAATGGCCTGCCCATCTCATCTTCACAATAATCCTCCTGTTACACTACATTGTATTCCAAACTCTTTTCTGAAGTCGTTCATCCTTCTTCTGTCTACTCTCTTTGTTCTTGTTATTTTTCGAACCCAGTTGTTCTCGCAAACTTGTAGCTTCTGTTGTTGTTGTTGTTGTTGTTGTTGTTCTGTTCATGCCACTGTATCCAGACCATATAGGCATACCGGTGTAACACACGTTCTTAGGAGTTTTTCTTTAAGCTTTTTCGAGATATTTACGTTCATCATGACTCCCTCTATCTTTTGCTTGTACCATCATGGCTTCTGCTTCTGGCATTCCCACCCAGCTCACAGTTAAAAAACTAAAAACAGACGACCTTTTCAACACTGTCATGCATGACATTTTTCTACAGATATAAAAATGGAACCGTTCCAGAATACTTTAAAGACATGTTCACTGCTAATGAAAATGTATCAAATATACCAAAAAGACACACACACACACACACACACACACACACACACACACACACACACACACACACACACACACACACACACACACACACACACACACACACACACACACACACACACACACACACACACACACACACACACACACACACACACACACACACACACACACACACACACACACACACACACACACACACGCACGCACGCATCACGCACGCACACACACATACACACATACATACATACTCACACACACACACTCACTCACGCACGCACGCACACACACACATCCACACTCACGCACGCACGCACGCACGCACACACTCACACACACACACACACACACACACACACACACACACACACACTCACACACACACACACACACACACACACACACACACGCACACACACATACACATACACACACACATTGTATTCACACTATATTTAGTAGTGGTAGTAGTAGTAGTAGTAGTAGTAGTAGTAGTAGTAGTAGTAGTAGTAGTAGTAGTACTAGTAGTAGTAGAATTGGTTTTGTTAGTACTACTGCACAAATTGCAACTCATCATTTTTATACATGTACACTCTAGTCAAACAGCACCAATAATGACCACTGCACCACATGCAGTCATAGGGAGGTTTGCACGATAGTGACCTCTCAGGTCTTAGTGCAGGCCTCTCTGGATCATAAAGACCATGTAAAATGTGGTTTTAAGTATCCACGGACATTTATCAAACATGTTTACTGGCGTCCAGTGGTCACTGCACTGAAACAAAAGGCTGACTCGATCAGTTCTCTAGCTGTGTGTAATAATATCTAGTTGATTCACTCGAGTTGTTGTTAATTGCTTCCGTCAGCTAGATATCAATTACTGACTCACACTGTCTCCTCACTGAATGCACGGCATACGCACACACACGCACGCACGCACGCACGCGCACACGCGCACACGCGCACACACGAACATGCGTAAACGCACACACGCACGCACGCACGCACGCACTCACACTGAAGACCCCCTTAATTCGTACATTTTGGAGATTTTGTAGAAAATACATAAAATGTTGCTATTTTTGTGATATATAAAATACACTTTTAGCCAGTTAATAAATTGTATTTAAGATCTGATTTGTAGCGCGTATGAATAACATAATTCAATTAGTGATACATTACAAACATGTACCGTAATTATAAGTATCATATCACAGAAACCTTTCCTCATAAGTATTATGGGATTGGAATTCATGATCAAAATGAATCGATTCGAATACCATATAGCCGCTAAGTTTTAAGTTTTGGTGGTTACACATAAAATAAATCACACATGTATAACAATTTAAGTTACAATAGCTAATCAACACTAACCAGTTACATATTGAACAAGTGGTTGCAGGGGTACAGTTGAACCCGTCAACATCTGCCATGGCACAGATACTATTGCATATGAGATTAGATACTTATGGGGTCAGCACACTGTCAGTTTTCCCATTGGCGACCATGTTAATGTTTTGTGTGATTATAAGAAAACGTGACCTATAAAGTTTCTTAAACTTCTCACCTGCTGTTATTATCATCTCATTGACATGCTGGTCGAGTTTAGTCAAAATCTCATATCTCTAGCTCTTGCAAAATGCCTGTATGTATGACACCCGTCGATATTTACAACTGGATGCAGGCAGTAATCCGGCTAAAGTGTCAACTAGCCAAATTGCTGCCAGATACCCTTCCGCTTAGTAAAATCAGCTAAAAAGACACCATTTTACTGTCAACAGCTTCAACAATCACATCTAGAAATCTGACTACTCAAGTGTACTTATGTCAGAGCAAGTGAATATTATAAAAAGTCATTTCTCAAAAATATACTGCACTTTTTTTCGTCTGTAATCAAGCAGGAAGTCCAACAGTGTGCTGACCCCTTATGTTCACGCGAATACGGCGTTAACTCAAGCAGATATAAGCTCAGTGACCAGTAGAGCGCTCGCTGAAGTGACATAATATACAGTACATGTACCGGGATGGAAACCCACGCCGGACAGTCTGATTGCTCCAGTACTATTCGTTTTAATGATGCACATTTTAAAATGGTTATGTGAAGCGGAACTTTCTTGTCTCATCTAAGAGGGTGCGAACGCACCCAGTGTACCCATGTGACCTACGCTTATAAATGATGCTGATGTAGAGGCTGTGCTCTGGGCGAGGCTACTTAAACCACAGTGACTTACACCCACCAAGTTTAGCAGGATATGCAAATATATAGTACGTGACCCCATCTGACCACTGGACTAGAATAAAGTCAACCATCTTAACGACCGAGGCAGCGTGTGCATGCTGGCTGTGGCAGATGTTGCGGTCAGCTATAGGGATACACTGAAGCATTTTGTCGAACGATTGTAGGCCTACGTATTAATTTAGGATTCTACCCACCTACTAAATTCTGCGCAACCGTGCGACTCGATTTACTTATACACGCACTTGGGTGAACAGGTAAGCTATGTGTTTTATTAACAATTCCTTATATTATATATATATACATATATATATATATATACATATATATATATATACACGCGCACACACGCACACGCACGCACGCACGCATACACACACACGCGCACGCACACGCATGCCTATATCCGCCATTTTTAAAGATGCCGCCCTTCAAAGCATATTATTCCCATATCTCAAGAACTACACGACATACAATCACAAAGTTTATGTCCAAATGAACGCGACGATAGATCCGCCATTTTGAAAGATGGCTGTATACAAAGCCCTGTTATTCCCAGCGGATAGGTGAAAAGATTGTGCATAAAAGCACAGATAAAAGCAATACACTTTGCTCATCTATTCTATACAACAATTGAACCATTATAAAGATTGGAGGAATTCCAGACTTTGCTGCGTTCAGAAATGGCGGCCAGTTTAAGATATATATATATATATATATATATATATATATAAGTAGATATATAAATAATATTATATATATATATATATATACGCGCGTGTGTGCGTATATATAATATTATATATATATATATATATACATAAGGGGGTCGCAGTCAGGTCGCAGAGAGCCTATATCCTAATAAGGGAATATCCCACTCTGGTAACCAGGCAGTGACCAGGCAGCAGCCAATCATTGCCCAGTATCTCAACTGGGGAAACTCAGTCTAAATTCCTCTGTCACAGAGAAAGTTTGTTTGCTCTCTGCTGCCCGTTTTCTGTTGTACCCACCCTCCTTCCCCAACTACTCCAGCTTAGTCGCCCTAGTGTTTTGGATGGTGGTTTCTGGGCCCCACATTTATTCCGCTTAGATAGTTAATTATTGGCATTCCCCATCGACAGATATGTACGACTCATCTACGTTTGTAAGGGGAATTGCCTTTTGCTATCTAGGTTGACGGCAATGCCCATTGTCTTGTCTTTACCATTTACATTACTATTGACTACATGTAATTAAAGGGCATTGCCATTTTCCACCCTTATTCCATGACTCTCTTTCTCTTCATAAACCTAGCAACGCGCAGCAGATTCCAATACACATCACATCCTATAACTACACTATAGATGAGGCGAGGAGCAGTGAATAAAATATACATATACGCACACACGCGCATACATACGTATGTGTGCGTGCGCGTTTGTGTGTGCGCGTGTGCAAGTGCGTGCGGGCTGCGTGCGTTTGTGCGGTGTATGTGTGCGTGAGAACGAGGGAAGTAGTAAGTGAGCGATTGGTGCGTGTGCGGTGTTGACCGATAACGGCTGTGTCCGGCCGGTAACACGATGCTATCTGTCCACTAACACAGTTAATTCATATGAGGTCAGCACACTGATAGTTTTCCCATTGGCGACCATGTTAATGTTTTTTCTGATTGTAAGAAAACGTGACCTTGAAAATGTATTAAACTTCTCACCTGCCGTTGTCATCATCTCGTTGACATGCTGGTCGAGTTTAGTCAAAATCTAATATTTCTAGTTCTTACAAAATGCCTGTATGTATGACACCCGTCAATATTTACAAATGGATGCAGGCAGTAATCCGGCTAAAGTGTCAACTAGCCAAATTGCTGCCAAATACCCTTCCGCTTAGTAAAATCAGCTAAAAAGACACAATTTTACTGTCAACAGCTTCTACAATCACATCTAGAAATCTGACTACTCAAATGCACTTATGTCAGAGCAAGTGAATATCGTAAAAAATCATTTATCAAAAATAGACTGCACTTTTTTTCGTTTGTAACCAAGCAGGAAGTCTAACAGTGTCCTAACCCCATATGGGTCGGCGCAGTCATGCTTTCAGTATGGTTAGGGGTCATGTCCCAGTTAGACTTCCTGTTTCGTTACAGTTTTGTTTTGTTTCGAAAAAGTGCAGTGTTTTGACATAAGTGCATTTGAGTAGTCAGATTTCCAGGTGTGATTGTAGAAGCTGTTAACAGTAAAATGGTGTATTTTTAGTTGATTTACTAAGCGGAAGGGTATTTGGCAGCTATTTGGCTATTTGACCCATTAGCCGGAGCAAATATAATGACGGTGTCATGCATAAAGGCATTTTACGAGAGCTAGAAATATTAGATTTTGACTAAACTCAACCAGCATGTCAATGAGGTGATGCTAACAGCAGGTAAGAAGTTTAAGAATGTTTGAAGGACACGTTTTCTTATAATCATACAAAACGTTAACATGGCTACCAATGGAAAATTAACTGTGTACTCACCCCGTTAATTGTATTGTATCGTAGAATCGCTCTAATAAAACTATTTCTTGCCATCAACATGACTCGTGTCATAGTGGCGAATGAATGAGTTTTATAAATATATATATATATATATCTGCCTTTCCAGTACCCGTCTAGTTCGTTTCTCCACCGTCTCGCCGGTCTTCCTCTAGATCGTTTCCGTTCGTAAGGTTTCCAGGTAGTAATACGCGATGTCCATCGGTTATCTCGTAGTCCACTGATGTGCCCTGCCCAGGTCCACTTCTGTGTTCTGATTTGTTTTATCACGTCTATGACCTTTGTCTACTCTCTTACCCAGATGTTCGTTTTTCTCTCCCGATAAGTGATGTTTAACATACTTCTTTCCACAGTTGTTTGTGCGGCTTTAAGCTTGTTCTTTGCCTGGTTGGTGACGACATGGATGTGGTTTGTCGTTGAGTACCTGCTTCTGACTCGTGCTTGCTCTCCTGGTTGGTTTTCGTTGAGCTTCTTCTCTAGCCTATTCGTTAGTATTTGTGTCAGTAATTTGTAGATGTTTGATAACAGACATATGGTTCTGTTGTTCTTTAAGTCTTTCTTAATTTTCTTCTTGAAGATTACTACCATTTTTTGGTTCTTCCATGCGGTGGGTATTCGTTTTTGTGATAACCATTTACTATACAGCCTAGCTAGTGTCTTCTTTGAGACGGTATCTTCTTCTGCTTTTAATATTTCAATGTTTACATGGTCGTTGCCTGATGCTTTCCCATTCTTCACACCCCTTACCGCTGTTTCCACCTCCCATGGTGTTATGTCTTATACCTCTTTCGGGTCCGCGTGAATTATGGTACTCTGTTAACTGTCGTCTTTACTTGATTGGTGATTGCTTTTGCTACACATGTCGCACTTAGTTGGATCATCTCTGTGATGTTTTCGCTCAAGTTGTCGATGTTGTCTAGTTCTTGTAGTACTTCGAATTGATTTTGCAGTTCGAGTTGGAATTATACCTTTTTTGTTCCTAAACGTGTGGTATCGATTCTAGGCGAGCGGTAAATCCCCCCAAAATGCTTTATTTCAGGAATTTTAGTGCCCCCCAATAAACACACCGAAATGTTATATCATTTGAAAGCTGTACATCTCCCCGTCCCAACGAGCCCTGTCGTAGAGCTGCCAAATGCTGCAGTAAGCATGAATTCAAGGTCAAACAAGGTCACCGTCAAATGATGAATTTTCGAAATTGTGCGCTTCCGCAATCGTCATAACATTACAATGGTCGCATATCTATTTTACTTAATTACCAGATGGAAAGCTAACTGTCTCCCCGTCAAAATTAGATACGAATTGGAGGTGATACCTGATATGATAGAGGAGCTAAAGTCAAACAAGGTCACCGTGAAATACCGCGAAAGCCATAAAGTTACAATGACCATGCAACTGATTAATTTATATGTACGAGTCATATACTGTGTGAAAAACAGATTTCACCCCGTCAAAATGAGATATGACTTGGAGCTGTCAGTTGATGGAGTAGGTGTGGAGCGACGATCAAACAGAGTCACCGTCAAATTATAAATGTTCGAAACTGTGTCATCCAGCAAACGACGTACAATATAAATGGCTGCGTATATCTACTTTGCTTACCTACTTGTTAGATCCTTGATCGCGGAACCGTTTACCATGCCTCGTTTCCTCTTTTCCTTTTTACATCTCAATGTGTCACAATAAACGTGTTCATACTTTCTCTACTAGAATCCTCATTCTATAATGTCGCTGTACGCACAGCCCACGGCCAGTACACGACACTACTCATGGCAGCGTCGTACACCTTTGGAAAGCCCACTCTCTCCCGTAAAAGTACGATACGACGGGGAGCTATTAAGTGGTACAGTAGGTGTGAAATAAAGGTTAAACAAGGTCACAACCAAACCACGAATGTTCAAAACTACGCCATTCCACAAAAGTTCTACATTTACAACAGTTACGTAGCTACTTTATCTACACACACTAGGCCATGTTACATACAGTTTGATAGTGCATCATTGTATCCGCGTCAAAATGATGTATTGCATGAAGTTATAAAGTGGTGCTTGACAGTTACGTCTACAAACATGTCTGGCCTTGTTGTCAGGATGTAGTCAATTTCATTCTTTGTTTCTCCATTTGAACTCTTCCACGTCCATCTTCCCCCTGCTTTCTTCTGTATGTACATATATATATATATATTATACGTACACAAACATGGACATTTGATGTTATTGTTTATTTTGAATTATACATTACCTATATTCTATAAGTGAACAACGAAGTAATGAATGTAACGAATGAATGTAAAGTCGACGTTTCTTTCTCAAGACGAACGTAGACTGGGGAATACAGTCCAACGTTATGAAACATTTCAATGCGGTGGAGATCTCAAAAAGTAAAGTAAAAATAGTGTTACGTTTAGGAATACCCTTACCTTTTCATTCGCCGGTATTGCATTAAATATAACGATATGTTCTTATATAGCTAGGCATCCAGTCCTTAAGCTCAAAGCGCTTTGCACTTCACCCCCTAGCAAACATGTTCGTTCGAACACCATCTTGACACAATCAAAGGGCGCATCCAGGCACGCTACAATTAAGGTGCCAAGACTATGGTTACACAATATCCATCACAGTCTATTGCCAGGTACTCATATATACAGCTGAGTGAACTGGAATAACGTGGAGTGAAATAACTTGCCATTGGTTCGAAACGACAGCAGGAGGATTCGAACACAGAATCCGAAGCTTTAGGCATTATGCCACCACGCTCCACAATATACAAACATACATTTACAACTGAACTAGTTTGTTTATATTACTGCATAGTTATAGTGAAACCTAGTGTTTTAGTGACAGCAAGTCAATAATTTTGTTTGATGCAGATATGAAGGACCAAGGCGACCTGAATAAACCCGCATACGCACCTGTTGCTGTGACAGACACAGTGGCTACGGGAGTTAAGGACAATATTGATGATGAAAAAGAGAAGAAAGATGAAAAACCACAAATGGTCACCGTCAACGATATGGTAAGTTTAGTGCAAAAATATGTTTATTATACATATATTGTTTTGTAACGAACCCATAAATTATGTTATGGGAATATATATATAATTAAATATTTTTAAGCATGTGATTTGCATTAGATGTGTATGTATCATATATATATATATATATATATATATATATGAGATACATACACATCTAATGCAAATCACATGCTTAAAAATATTTTATTATATATATATATATATATATTCCCATAACATAATTTATGGGTTCGTTACAAAACAATATATGTATAATAAACATGTTTTTGCATTTTTTGTTAATGCAAATCACATGCTTAAAAATATTTTATTAAATTGATGTTTTATGTTAATAAAATATGCACGGTTTTATAACAAACTATAGCATAGTTTTTTTTACACAATGACGTTGATTCCACAGTGGTTTTTACACCACTGTTTGTATTCATCATGTTACAGTTCCGATTTGCAACCAAAGGTGATGCAGCTCTCATGATCACGGGCATACTGTGTGCAGTCATCCACGGAAGTGCCATGCAGTTCCTGATCATCATATTTGGTGACATGATTGATTCATTTGTCACCAATGAAAAAGAAATTGCAGTCAACTACACTGCATTTGGAATGACAGAGAAATTTGCGAAGGGACATCCTAATGAACTTAAGTAAGTGTCCTTAATTTGTAATTTAAATGTTCGTTATTGTCTTTTCTCGTTACGCTGGCATAATTCATTCATTTATTTTCATTTACATGACCCCTAAAGATCATGATGATTCGTTTCCAAACGGTCGATCTGGGACTCTATTCATAGTTAGCTTAATTGACGATTCTGAAACTGCATATGTCCTAAGCAATCGGTTTCTCGTGCATTACTTCTCTTCTTCGTGTTGATCAACAGACGTTTGCCGTTAATGATAATGATGTAAAACTAAGTGACATGTTAACTACCCTAATTAAGCACCCGATCAACAGCATTCTGTTGTATTAACTTTAACAGATCACAATATACAAATATTCGAACGCTAATAACATGCCCTATCGAATGCAAGCACAAATGTTCCGGTCAATTTAGGGAACCAAGAACCGGCGCATCGGCTATATATATATATATATATATGTGTGTGTGTGTGTGTGTGTGTGTGTGTGTGTGTGTGTGTGTGTGTGTGTGTGTGTGTGTGTGTGTGTGTGTGTGTGTGTGTGTGTGTGTGTGTGTGTGTGTGTGTGTACTTTTCATATATGTAATGAAGTATTCCGGTGACCTACACTCGGCAGGAACTATTCGCCCATAACATTGCGAGTGTCACTGGCGGAAGGCTGCCTCAGCCTTTGTTCGACACCATAAAGGACAATGGAATTTGTGCGGTCACACGAGGTTGCAGAGCCGGTCGCAATCGCCATCGTACAATACGTCCAGTAATTGGACGTCGGCCCGGCTTTACACCTACTTATCACCAACGCGGTGTCAACAACGCAAACATTACATGTGTGAAACTGTCGTCTTGTCAAACTGTTGACAAGGATTTTAAGAATCGTTACACCAACATAGCATTGATCAATGCAAGATCTGTGAAAAATAAGACGGTGACTATAAATGAGGAAATTATCCAACACGATTGGGATGTTTTGGCCATCACCGAGACGTGGCTAAAAAAAACTGGAGACGAAGCGATTGTGACTGAACTGACGCCTCCCGGCTACACATTCAATCATGTAGCACGTACCTCTGGTCGTGGCGGCGGAGTTGCCATAGTTCATCGAAATACCTTCAACACCAAGATCCTCCCAAAGCTGCCATTCACAACCATCGAACTTCTCCGTCTGCAACTCACCAACCCTTTCTTGTTGAAATACAATATCTGGGTCGTTTATCACTCGCCTGCATCAAGTAAGACATCTGGAACAATATCGAATTTTTACGCTGAACTTGAGCAGCTATTCATCGAGGCATCCATATCCGTTGTTCCTATTGTCATCATTGGTGACTTCAATGTTCATTTTGATGATACCCTCAAATCAGAACCACTTCGCACTCTATGTGAATCGTTCAATCTAACTCAACATGTACATTCGCCGACGCACCAATCTGGACATATATTGGATCTTGCGATCAGTCAAACTGATGACGACTTCATTACTTCCGTTACTGTGCATCCTGACTCTCGGTCTGACCACCATCTCATTGAACTCACACTAAGAGCACTGAAGCCTGCAGTAAAAACTAAGACGATTGCAAAGCGGAATTTCAGGAACATTGAAACAGATGCACTCCGAAACGGTATCGAGTCTGTATGTGCTGACATGACATTGCGTACATGCGCGAATGATCGACAAGCAGATGATTTGGTGGAGATGTACAACACCTGTCTCACTGAGTGCCTTGACAAACATGCCCCGTTACGCAATGTGAAAGTAAGAGACAGCACACCACATTCCTTGTACGACTCTGACATCGACGACGCCAGGGATAAGAAGCGGAAACGGGAGAATGTGTGGAGAAGAACTAAACTGGAGATTCATCGGCAATTATATGTCACCGCTCGTGAAGAATGCACTGCCTTGATATCGGCACGCAAAACGGATTATTATCAAAACCGCCTGGAGAAGGCAAACAACAAAACCATGTTTCGATTACTGAGATCGCTTGATGGCCACCGCATACAGGAACACCCTGAATTCCACTTGACAGCCCAAATATGCGAACAATGTTCACGTTTCTTTAGTGAAAAGATTGACAAGCTCCTGTCAGGTCTGCAGTGTTTTAACATCATTGATAGGCCAACAGATGAAAGATGTTGTTTCACTGACAGTATCCATGCGTTTGATCCAACAACGAACACAGAGATCACAGCGATTTGTGGTACTACTGGCAAAACTTGCGCGTTGGATCCTCTGCCTGCAATTCAGCTAAGAGACAATATGACAAGTATTGTGTCTGTCATTACACGGATTACAAATGCTTCGCTGGACGAGGCAGTCATGCCAAAGTCGCTGAAGCATGCAATTGTCCGTCCGCTTTTGAAGAAACCATCATTTGACAAAGACATTCTGAGCAGTTACCGACCTGTGAGCAATCTTACACAATTATCCAAAGTAATTGAGAAAGTGGTCGCGCTTAGGATAATGACGCATGTGTCTGACCAACAAATGGTTGAGTGCTTTCAGTCGGCGTATCGGAAAAAAACATTCGACCGAAACCGCGCTACTGTACGTTACAAGTGTCATCAAAACAGCCATGGACAATAAACAAGGAACCATCTTGGTTCTCGTTGATTTTAGTGCCGCCTTCGATACTATCAACCACGACATCTTGATTAAGCGTCTACGTTTGCGCTATGGCTTTGTTGGAAAAGCACTGGACTGGATGACATCGTACCTGCAAGACCGGACGCAGCGAATTGTAATCGGTGACCAATCGTCGAATATTACTACTCTAACAACAGGTGTCCCGCAAGGCTCCGTTCTTGGACCACTGCTCTTTTCATTCTATGTCGAACCTATCGGTGACATTATTCGAGCCCATGGACTCTTCTTCCACAACTATGCTGACGATTTACAGATCTACTCACATTTCGACCTGAATCGTTCCGCTTTAACGGCTGCGGTTCAGCAAATGGAGGACTGTTTGGGTGAAATAAAGAACTGGATGGCATGGAATTCTATGTACATGAACGACGGCAAGACACAGAATCTTCCGATTGTACCCAAGTCTGCGGATGCAATCGTTGACGGCACTGTGATTCGCGTTGGTGGTTCTATAATTACAGCTTCAAGATGTGTTCAAAGTATCGGTGTCTCCATTGACAGGCACCTAGATATGAAAAAGCAAGTGTCGCAAACTGTCAGCGCATGCTCATTCTACCTCCGCCACATCAATCAGATTAGCCGTTTTTTACCCAAACCAACAAAGGAACGCGTAGTCAATGCCATCATCACATCGCGGATTGACTACTGCAACGCACTCTTGTACGGCACGTCTGCAGTTAACATCGCGCGTCTGCAACGAATACACAACTCGGCTGCCAGACTGATCCTGCGTCGTCCACGTAGTGACAGCGCCACGCCCTTGTTACGCGAACTTCATTGGCTGCCTGTTGCGCGCAGAGTGGATTACAAGATACTGGTACTCACGTACAAAGCCATGCTCAATGACGCGCCCGTGTACTTGTGTGAACTCGTGCACCCATATCAACCGGCAAGAGCACTGCGCTCTGCGAGCAGTAACATGTTGGAAGTGAAGCGCACTCGTATCAAGGCTGGGGACGGCTCGTTCGCTGTAGCTGCTGCGTCCCTATGGAACACTTTACCGAGTGCTGTTAAAAGCTGTGACACTCTCGCCAGCTTCAAATGTCGTCTGAAGACACATTTCTTTTGTGTTTCATATTAGTGCCACTCTACATGAACACTGCCCTCTACTAAAACAAATTTTTATTAGTTATCGTATTCGTATAATGATTATTCATTATTCCTCACGTAAACTATTTTATATCAAATGTTTGACAACATTATTTATTATTATTAATTTTATATAGTTATTGTGCTGTATTGATTATTATTAATATTATTTAATTTTGATGAATAACTGATATTTATTTACTTGTTTATTTAGAAATTCTACATTATTCAATATGTATGTATTTATTGATTTTATTCTTTACCACTAATATTTATTTTAAATTAATATACATATACATATTTATTGCAATTCTACGATTTTTATGTATTTTAATATGTTGTGAAGCGCCACGAACAATACTGGATGTGGCGCTATACCAAATAAAATATATTATTATTATTATTGTGTAGGCTTGCTCTCTTAACTAACCTGAATATATATTGGTTTTCAAAAATCTTAGGAAACCTTCGTGCGAAAAATTAATATTCTAAATTACTAATAGTTATCGATTGAGTATAAACAAATTATTAACAAAATGGTCTTAATTGTGAAAAAATTTACATTATCTAACACAAATAAACGTAGCGAATTAATTATACATAATAAGGCGGTGGATACCAACCAGTTATGTTATTGTAAGTTCACAATGATTAGTGTCGTCAACAGGTTATGCTTTGGTAGGGATGTTAACAAATGGAACCCAATTACATGATTTCACACATATTTGGGGAATACTAAATATTTCTTTGTAACTTCAATGACTTAAGTAAGCGCCCATTGAAGTTGCAGCCTCTCGGGACCCAGGCGATTTTATTTGCAACGCTGTATTGTGTCATTTTTTGTCAAACCTAAAACTTACACCGAATGATGGCACGCCAACCAGGTTTATTAAAAGTGGTAGCTACCAGTTTCAAATACACTTTCACCGAAGCAGTCAAACAGAAAAACGAGACAACGTCCAAGGGGACATCGAATTGGACGACCAAAAAAATGGATATGCAATCTTAAATTTTCATCGACATCCCAGCTGCAGCAAGGTCGATAAATAATAATGATTTGATAATGATAATGTTGTCAATGAGCGTATCTTGAATCAATGTAGCTAACTTGCTAGTCCCATAACTGCAATGCTTGAGGGTTGTCGGGACCCGGGTGCAAAACATAATTGTGTGTGTATATGTATATATATATATATATATATGTATATATATAAAATATGCGTCTCATAAAATTGTTAAGGACACATTATATGTATATTGTACGTTGATCACAGCATGACTCACATTGTCCCTCTGTCTGTATGGATGTCCTCGTGCATGCATTGACCCTATGTATGTGTGGATGCCCTCGTTCATGCCTTGTCACCTTGTATGTATGGATGCCTTCGTTGATGCCTTGACACTATGTCTGTAAGGATGTTCTCACTCATGCCAGAATGTTTCACCTTATCCCTGTAGAGTTGTACTGGCAGAAGCCGGCATGGATTACCTTGCAGACGACACCTACAAGAAACTCCAGCTGCAGTTCATGAGTAAAATGTCAACCATTGCCATATATTATATTGGTAAGTACAATAACATCGCGTAGGCGGTGATTAATTCATCATGTTTCATTTAATAATACTAATAGTAATACTGAACATTTATTTGTTACACTGTTAGGTAAATATGTTGTGATAGTAGTTGTAACAATAATTAACCCACTAAGATGTGCAGATAACCTTGTAGTTACAATGCTTCTGTCGTGTTATATACTATTTTATGTGTTATACTATAAAAACAGCCATCGAAAATTATAGCTAGTTGCAATTCAAAATAGTCCAGTTGTAGCAGTGTTACAAACGCCGCCTTGTCCAATTACTGTTTCTACTTCGCCTCTGTCTTTTACAATTACAGCAAAGCTAATGGGTACAGCTGCTTTTTATATAAAAGCTAAACCTGTCCTTAAAACTGAAGCCAGTGACGAGTGACAATTTATCAATGCGGTAGGCTGCAGGAATTTGGGATGGGCTCAGTTTAAAATGCACTGAATTCTAAGGGTGAAGTGTTGAGCGTTTGTGGTTGGTTCTATTTTCAATATTCGGAATTACTCCAACTGTACCTTTGTATACTAAATGGGGGTTATAATTCAGTCCAAATGATTGGAGGATGGTCACATTCTAGTGCCCAATGTTGTGGGAGCGCTCCCTAAGGTTAGATTTATCTGGAAAATGTAGGTTTATTTCGTGTAAAGCCGGGCAACTTAGCTATTACTTTATGCTCGTAGTGGCTCTTTTATTATGTAACTTGTGACATGTATTTTCATTCTGCATACAGTGGTCGCCGCTGCTGTATCCATCGTCGCCTACGGCCAAGTTACGTTCTGGGTATTGTCAGCGACACGTCAGGCGGAAATGGTGAGAATTAGCCTTATTGCAGCCATACTCAAGCAAGATATCAGTTGGTTCGACACCCATGCAATTGGAGAACTCAACATAAGACTCACAGAGTAAGTATCTTATTTACTACCTACAGCCAATGATCTACATGAATTCTTCCTCTGTCCAATTACACGAGCTTACATGAACAAGCGGGCATACAATAATAATAATAATGAAATTACTTCTTTAGCGCATTTCATAAGAAAATCCGAGTCCAGTGACGTAATAATTCCAAAGGATTAAGCGTTCTCATTGTCAAGTACAAAACAAACGTCGTCAACATATGGATGGAATTGCTAAGAAGGTAAAGAGGATTTGCAGTATTAAAAGGATAGGTGTTTAGATGACGACGAAATGAAACTATAATTCTTACTCACTTAACACCAATAAGTTGGTGCAGCAACCGAAAAGGCTCTAGTTCCAGCAGTCGTCTTAACTGTAGGAATAAAAGGTAGACCAGAGTCTGCCGACCGAAGCTGTTTAGATTTCTTTGCCGGAATAAGCATAGCATGTAGGTATGCAGGTTGTTTGGATGACGGGGTGTGATACGTAATTGTACAGATCTTAAAAATAATGCGATATCGCACAGGTAGCCAATGCAGTGATTTTTATAAGTGACAGTGAGCGAGAAAAGTTGAAGTTTTGTAATGTCCTTGCCAGCGATATTATATAAAGGAGGGAATAGTAATAGTCAAGTTTGCTGCTAACAAGAGCTGTTACAATAGTTTTAGCAACACATAATGACCTATACCGGCGAATAAGGCAATGATCACATATATGATAAAATATAATAATAATAATAATAATAGAAGTGAGTACAATTCCACCGAATGCCAACCCTGAAATGAAATTACTGTATCATTGTACTAACGCTGTTAATACTATTACTAAAAAGCATACGAAGCTCGCAAAATTAAGAACACATTTGAATAAAGACGACGTTGTAATTAAGAATACGTTATTATAACCATTATGTAATTAATACAACGAAACAACACGTAATCATTAAATACATGTTAGACTTATAACTACATTAAATATACCCTCATTAGTATTAAGACAACCTTAGAACGAATGTCGTCATAGAATTAAGACCACGTTAACTCATTCAATGGCAGAGACAACCTCCCTTTAAACATATATTTATTTTATTTTACGTGACTCTGTAATCTCTCATAATTAGTTGAATGAATAGCAAGATGGTTGTGTTATCGGCGTGCAGCGACGTGGACAAGTTCCAGGAAGGCATCTCAAACAAGATCAGCAACTTCTTCCAGTGCTTAACCACATTCATCCTTGGCTTCATCCTCGGCTTTGTTTACGGCTGGAAGCTCTGTCTTGTCATCTTGGCTGTCAGCCCCTTGCTAGTCTTCTCCGGCATCTTTATGACACATGTGAGTTAGATTCCTCTTGCTGTAATTTCGAAACGTGGGCAATTTCATTTACTCCGCGTTGTTTTAGTTCACTGAGCTGTATAAATTAATAAATGACAACAGACAGCGTGAGTAGGCGTCTATGTGAAATGCGGGATTTGTAAGTAATACGTTTCAGTTAGATATCTTAAGTCTTATAATACATAATAATAACATAAACGTAATAACACGAACGGTCCAGTAATGTTTTATTGCTACATCTTAGCACTTAATAATATTTTATGAACATTATGTTATGAAATGTTTTCATTAAATTTTTATGGTCTGGTCAAACGGAACTAATTTGCCTCAGCGGGAGTGCGAAGATACCATTAGTATCCCAAGTCAATGTCAGCCATTAATCAATAATTTTATTGTTTCTTGCTAAATGACCATCAGACCATGTGAGTCACTGGTGGGTTGCCTTGTAGCTGGTGACGGGAGGGGCGAAGAACGAGTTGAAGGCGTATGCGAAGGCTGGATCGGTGGCGGAGGAAGTCTTCAGCTCCATCAGGACTGTTGTCGCATTCGGTGGCGAACAAAAGGAGTGTGTGAGGTAACCATACAATTACATTTGTTTTGTTAGATTATTCATTATTATTTTGGAATACAACATGTACTTGATACAATTTGGTAGTGATTAGTGGTTTGCTTCTGACCTCCCGCGTTCAGCTTCAGTCACCATGCAGATAGCCGAATGCGTAAGTCTTTCCTGTTGGTACCACATAGAGTCTCCTCTAGCAGTACTCGTGCGGTGCCTGTTAGTGACACCATGGGGTAATTGGATACGTTGCAGCTCCAGGCCAAACCTGGTTCAATCACAAACAAACCACTCATTGCGTATGGGGTGCATGGCCCACCGACGTATGGACACGTCCCAACACTATGAGTTAAATAGGTGGAGACTGGATCTGTCCCCGAAGGGCAGACGAAACATCGAATGGTTCAATGGTGAACACATCTCAATCCAGGATACTCTCACTGTTAGGATAGAGGAAATCGTCGGATCCAACGATATATCATCCCAAACCCAAATGGAGACCATGTGGGGGGAGGGCGGCACTGAAAAATACCTTTGTCTGAGCACGGATAGACAGTGATATGATGTCCTAAGAACATACCTTTCATAGAAAGACAATTTCACAAGCGGTGTGTGCAAACTAAATTCAGTTCTTAAAGGACTAGCGACCCGAACCATTCTGTTTTGAAGAAATTTGAATAAAAAATCGGATGTAAAAACATATAACTGACCTCACGCATAGAAATGGCTAACTAAGTTTTTGTACAAAGAAACGCACAATAGAAACACGGAATACACACATAGATACTAAGCCTGATTTTAGTGCACGACACAGGCTAAACTAGACAGTTACATCACGGACTACAATCCAAGCGACAACTTGACAGGTTACTCATTGACTCGCCGAGATAGAGACGTTGATTAATTGTGGAAGGGCTGGCTGTCCAGTCTAATGCAAGAACAGCATCCCTATAAGGAAGATGAAATACATGAAACTACCCAACAACGAGACGATGACAGTTACAGTCGAACTATAGTCGAGGGGCAAACTCAAAATTTATTCCAAAGGTTTAATCCCATCACAACCATGATAGGGAGAGAGGCATAGTACATACCTGGGTATGCATATTCCGCAAAACAATCTCTATGGCAAAGCTAAATTTCATAGGATCAGTATGACCATGCAGATGGCAGTTATAGTTAATGTTAACCAAAACAAATAATACCGTTTTGTTTCAGTGTCTTATGTTACATGAATGATTTATTTAACCTTAACAGGTACGGAGCTAACTTGGCAGAAGCAAAGAAGTTCGGAATACGGAATGGCATTATTAGTGCAGTTGGCATTGGTTTGATATTCTTCATCATGTTTTGTGTGTATGCCCTTGCGTTCTGGTACGGATCCAAATTGGTTCGTGAAGGAGACATGACGCCAGGCAACATGATTACGGTGAGTACTCATACAGTCAGTAATACTGCGGCACTGTTGAACACAATTATTATGATTAAAAGGAGGTTGTTTGTTCCGTTATGCAGAATAAGCCAGGGGGGCATTAATGACAGGAATTTCGCTGAATTGGTTGTCTTGAATGTGTGAAAAATTGAACATGTCGACCCTGAAAGAGTCTTGCGAGTAACCAGCCGGCCTCGTATTCTAAACAGAGTTTGTTTAGACTATGAAAGTTTTGTTTAAAATTTGAACATTTTGTGGACGCAATTTAAAATGGTGAACTATGTTACTGATTTATTTAACGCAATTTGGCGGAAGTATATATTGGACTTGTCGACTTGTCAATTGTCGTAAGTCATACACAGAGATTAGCTGATAGATCTCGCGAGATTCGAAGCGACGCAATTTGGAGTGGGTAGGACAGCGACCCGGTGACTATACCTTCAACATACGTATTCCAGTATTACGGACAATATATTAGAAATGAGGAACAGAGAGACTCACTTTACAGCAAATGTCAGAAAGTAACATACCGGGTAGTGTTATATTTAATCCGGCAGTCACGTTATTGAAGAATACGACAATCATTCCTCTGCCTCTGCTGATAGTATGCTAGTCAGTTTCAGTTTCTAAGCTTCGTTGATCTTGCATTGTTTCTAGAATAAACTATACACGTTTATTGTGATAAGCAACCGCACTGTTTATGTACACGTGTTTACTTAATAACTAATGTTTCCTTTTAAGGTGTTTTTCAGTTTATTAATCGGGGCATTCTCACTGGGAAATGCCACACCAAACCTGCAAGCGTTTGGGTCAGGACGAGCGGCGGCTTACGAACTATGGCAGATCATTGACAGGGTAAGGTCGTGGGTTAAATTACTCTCAGTTTTACCTAGTAATAACAAATTATGCCAGTTTGTATTCTGTAATCCTCTTCGCTTTCTAATTGGTCCCATGGAAGTCGTTCACGATACATTCCCACTTGCAGACGTCATTGAAGAAGCCCAATCAGAAATGCTTCCTATCTCAACAGGCGTACCAAAAGGATAAATTCTAGGCCCTTTGTTGTTTATAATTTACAATAATGACTTTGCACAATCTAGTAAAAAATCAACTTTATTATGTATGCCGATGACACAACCCTCTCAAGTACACTAGATTCTTTTGTACAATCTCAAAATAATGAAAATGTAGAATTCTGAATCAACTCAGAACTGGATAAAATTAGCGAATGGCTTAAACTAAACAAATTATCTTTAAATGTAAAATTAATAAATCAAAATATATGATTTTCAAAGCAGCTAGAAAAAATAATAATAAAATGATAAACCCACCTAATCTACTAATAGACAACACAAACATTGATAGAGTATATGAGTTCAATTTCCTAAGGCTAAGCTTTAATGAACAATTAAAGTGGCAAAGCCACATCGACAAAATCTCAAATAGGTGCTCTAGGACTATAGGTATGTATGCTAAATAAACTCAAACGATTATTACCTCTGAATATAAAGATTATGTTGTGCAACTCTCTCATATTGTCACATCTAAACTATTGTGTAATGGCCTGGGGCTATAGATATGACAGAATAAAAAAACTTCAAAAGAAAGCCGTCTGTACCATAAGTTTAAGTAAATATAATGCTCGTACTCATCCACTGTTCAAAAGTCTTAAATTACTAAAAGTAGAACATATTCTAAGATTGCACGAACTAAAACTGTACCATAAAATTTCACACAATAAGCTACCGGCCTACCTTCAAAACTTACCGTTTGTCCAAAACAACAGTATTCACAACTGAACAATGTGCAATTCATAATTGTTATATATGCAATACATGATTGAATAACTCTTTACCTCCTTGGTTATAAATAGCTTAATTTAAAAACCGACTATATTTAGTACGTCTGTAATATACAGGCATATATTAATTGTACTAGGGATTTTCATATGTTTATATAAGTGAAATAACGGTTCAAATTGTTTCATAGGGTGGCTCTTACAATAGCGACTATAATTATACTTAGTAGGAGTCTCCCGCCCCTTATATGACGTCATCCTTTATTTCCCTATCATACATTATATACTTACCACTTTGGTCATGTCGATTCGATTGCAAAGTATTGTATGGTCTTTTTGTTATAACGATTATTTTGTTGTATTATGTATTTTGGACAAATAAACATTTTATGTTCCTGTTCCTGTGTTTGACTTGCAGAATGTTTTTCAAGTTTATGAATAGTTATCCAAAAGTTGCTAGTTGTTTTGGATATGTTAGCGGTAGACTGCATGGTATGGTCTTCCACGTCCATTTGTTCGTTGCCTCTCACCTATGCCCCAAAACAAACAAAAACACCCATCACGCTACGGCCTTAAGGATGAGAGACATTACACACACATGGGCGTCGGAACCGGGGGGTGGGGGGACTTGGGACTTACTTGTGAAAATGTAAAATGTCAGTGTGAGCGGAATCTTAAAAAACCATGTTTGTAATTATTGCAACGTGAATAAAGTCGAGAGTTGGTGACTGAATGAGCGGCATGTCCAGGAGTGGAATGTATATTGATTAGAGCGATCCTTAGGATCATATTTTATACATACCGATTATATATTATACATGTTACTGACGGTTATTATTAAAATAAGAGTTATGTATAACATTTGATATTATATGAATTGTGTATGTTTATGATATGAATTAATTTACTTATAGTAACACCCATGTTGTCTGTGACAGTTGCGTCGGTAAAAAGAGTTAGTATAAGCAATATCTGAATGGTATGAACAATTGCATCTGTTTATGTCTGACAGAAGCCGTCGATAGACAGCAGCTCTGACGAAGGTGTCCAGCCAACAAGCATAGCGGGTAACATTCACCTCGAGAATGTTGTCTTCACCTACCCCTCTCGGCCTGGGGTACAGGTCAGTCCCAAGGTCACTTAGCCTGTGTAAACCATGCCATAGGTTGGCCGTCTTTGCCATCTGCAATGGAGTATAATCGTTAAATAGTAGCCTAGATCTTTCATTTTCCTAGACTCCTTGTGTGACTCGGTGCCACGGACAACGCGTACGACTAACTCTGGTATTGTAGTCCATAACATCAAACTGAGAAGAAGCATACAACACGAGTGTTCTAGTCCTTCCTTTTTTGTATAAAAATATAAGACAATATGTCTACTTTTCACAGTTACCCTACCCTGAAACATATTAAATTTTATGAATTTTATTAATGAAAAGAGAATGCTGATTTGAAGGGACGGTATTCATGCAGAGGTTGTCCTACAAATGGACTTGTGACCAGAACAGCAAACAACTGATAAAAGAAATAGTGCATGTGAAGACAGAAGGAGCAGTCCAGCAAGTAGGTGATAAGATTGTGACAGATACTTCAAATGATAATTTGGATCGTCGGCATCAGGGAACCTGAGGGAAGTTTGCAACATGAATAGGCGAGGTCTGAGAGTTAAGATTGGCACGGTTTTATCCGGAGAGTCAGCCATGGCAGAAAGCTGTTAAAGGCAACTGAATGCGGAGGTACACTACTCCAAAAGTATAGGCTGTACAGGTAGAACTTGTGAACTCTTGGTGCGTTCCAATAGGCTCGTGGTTAGCGTGAATTCTTGCATATATGCAACAAAATTTATCGGTAGTGAAATGGAGCTGCCTTTGAACCTTCCAGTTCACCACTGGTATTCACGGTAAACACGAGGTGACCGGAACACAGCATACGTCTCCGGGATGTGGGGAGTTAACTTTGTCCGTGCTCCTTCTAAACGTACGCTTGCACATCGGGCTGAAAGGTCTAACACGTATTGTACAAAGGTGTAAGTTTGTTGTGATTTTATGTCGTATAAATGCACGAAACATTCTTACAGATGTTGGTCGATGTAGTTACGATTTCAATACCGAATAACATTGTTATAGTTTACTCATAAAACACACTTTTCACATGTCGCTTGAAACGGAACAATGAAAGGCATATTAAAATGCAACTTTTCTAACAATTAATAAGATGCTACTTTGGCGATCGTATCGTTTATGTTCACACGCAAAACTAAACTGTTAACCACCATACTTGTCGGTCCCAGTCTAAACGTGGCCGTGGCCCAGACTGTGGTCCTGGTCTCATGGTGACTGTTCACCACTACAGGTATTGAACGGCCTCAGTTTAGACGTGGCCGTGGGCCAGACTGTGGCCCTGGTTGGGGCCAGCGGCTGCGGCAAAAGCACTGTCATCCAACTCATCCAGCGCTTCTACGACCCGCTCGGTGGCGCCATCTGCATCGACAACCAGCCAATCAGCGAGCTCAACGTGCGCTGGCTGCGACATCAGATTGGAGTGGTTAACCAGGAGCCAGTGTTGTTCGCAACAACGATTGCGGAGAATATCCGCTACGGCCACGAAGGCGTCAGTCAGGTCAACATTGAGAAGGCAGCCATTCAGGCAAATGCACATGACTTCATCATGAAACTACCTAAGGTTTGTGTTGCTTTAAACAACATATACTATTGATGTTGAAATTGTGCTAAAGTAGATTTGGCTGCGGGATATATACATGTTAAATGTTCTTCTTACAATCGAGCTTGCGTATATATGTACGGGTAGGTTAGCGTTTTCCTTTTAGACGACTTGAACATCGAGCGCCAAACTTTCAAAGATGAATCTACGAACCTTAGAATAGGATGTAAGACGTATATCTTTCCAAATCCTTTTGTGAGGTTTGTGTAAAACGTAATGTGCGCGTAATACGTAAAACGCGCACGGAAAATACTTCGGGAAAACGGCCCCTCAAGCCAATAATATAGCAATGCGAACATTATTTTACAGTTCTACACAGTCACGATTAGTTAGGGCCTATCGATGGACAACTTCCGTCATTTTTAATAGACTACAAGCACCTGCGAGCGCGTTACGGTGTCAATGTAACGATGCTGTGTGTTTTCTAAAACACAATTGTAGATATTACTATCACGACTGTCATCTACCAAGGCACCACGTGAGGTGAGGGACATTTTTGCTAGGATACATAATGAAATATTATGAATAATTGTTTCTTCGCAGAAATACGAGACATTGGTTGGCGAGCGGGGAGCACAGCTGAGCGGGGGACAGAAACAGCGTATCGCCATAGCCCGAGCTCTCGTCCGTGATCCCAGAATCCTCCTGCTCGACGAAGCGACATCCGCTTTAGACACAGAGAGCGAGGCAACTGTCCAATCTGCACTTGATAAGGTGCGGTGCCTCCATAATTGCCTTCCGGTTTAGCTTTAATTATATTTGAAGCTATAGCAGGCCAAACGTGTAATGTGTTTATGTGGTGTGTGTGTGTGTGTGTGTGTGTGTGTGTGTGTGCATGAGTGCGTGTGTGCGTGTGTGCGTGCGTGCGTGAGCGTGCACCGCATGTGCGTGCGCGTGTTTACGTGCGTGCGTGTACGCGTGTGTGTGTAGAAATTGCTACCGAGATTGAGGGTTTTGTTTTTAAAATCCACATGACCTGTTATCCGTTTTTAACTCTACTGTCTTTGGGCGTGTGGGTGTAAGCTAACGATACTGTCATCGTGCAGGCACGCATGGGACGCACCACCATCGTGGTGGCGCATCGTCTGTCGACCGTCAAGACGGCCGACATGATCATTGGCATGAAGGATGGCATGGCTGTGGAGCAGGGCTCGCATGATGAGTTGATGAACCATCAAGGCATCTACTACGATCTCGTCACACGACAGGTAAGTAGGGCTCACATGACGAGTTGATGGACCATCAAGGCATCTACTACGACCTTGATAGTTTATATACACATGGAGTGCAGTGGCGCAGTGTTAGAGCATCGAGAGAAGATCAAGAGAACCCGAGTTAGAATTCACTCAGCTGTATTAATGAGTGCCTGTAGAAATTTGTGTACGAATGGTCTTTACACATTAATTACTGTGTGCTTGAAGTCGATATGGTGTTCGATTGAACAGGTCTGTCAGGGAATATAAGTGTAAACACGTTTTGAGCAGTTCTAAGAATTGGATACTGCGTTATATAAAAATATAATAATTTATACAAACACTTACCATATATATACACACACATATATATATATATACACTCATATATATATATATATATATATATATATATATATACACATATATATATAAGTGTGTATATTTCAGATGAAGTTCACAGATCAAGAGGATGACGGAGCAGCTGAGGAGGAAGAAAATACTGGTAAAATGTTACACTTACGCAACGTGTGTATTTTATGTCGGTAGCTTGATAAGTAAAACCAAATTTTGTTTTTATTCTAGTAACCCTATCTGCGTTGACATCACTTGTATTTAGGTGAATAAACATAATCATTAGTATACCATGTGTACACAGAGAGTAGTAGATATGTACAACGCGTGTCGTAAGCATATTATCATGTATGCATACAGTAACAAAGGAACCCATATCTCAAGTACATGTTGTGTACAAGCATACACGCTTACAACGTATCACAACATGCTCCAATCATGCACACATTACAAATACAAACATGGCATAAATAGGAACTACGTTTAGGGCCTAATTATTCCTGTATGTCATTACACTAGTATCCGTTCTTGTAGCCATGTTTCCTGAGAGAGACCTAGATGACACAGACCATTCGATGGCCGACAAGCAGCCCACATGCCGACTACTGTCCACGGAAGAAGATCAGAACAAACACACAGCTGACATGGTGAGACGTTGTGCTCACGTATGGCTTAGACGACGTGCCAGTTTAAATCCAGTATTGCAGTATTTGACTGGCAAATACTTCCAATTGAAAATAATTTCAAGATCAATGTGAGATTGATTTAATTTATGTACTATACTGTATAATATAGGCAAATGCCAAACAAATGAAGTTGTTCACGCGTGAAAGCCGAACGGAATCAACAATTTCCTCGTTGACATTCTTTATGCGTTTTGTCACCTTTCCTACTTGCATACTTGACGTTTCCAGTTGATTTCTTTTGTTATATCTTTGTCTCCCTACTCTCTCTTGCTCTGTCGTGTTTCTATATCTCTGTGTCTCTGTCTGTCCCTCTTTCATTCTACCCGCACACGCACACATGCACGCACGCACGCACGCACGCACGCACGCACACACATATGCATATATATATATATCCCTATCTCAAGTGGGGTTTTGTAAGATTGAAACAATAAAACAATTAAAACATGTTGTTTACTGAAGAATAATCCAATGCATATTTTATGATTATAATTCGCAGGTGGTTCAGGTTTCTGCTGTAGGCTGAGCAAATGGGCGTTATTATATTTATCACACATGACAGGAGGAAAATCTTCCTGAAGTTTCTATGCTGAGAATTCTTAAGCTCAACTGCCGTGAATGGCCATACATCACCGGCGGCCTATTAACTGCCCTCATTATGGGTGCTCAGAATCCATGTTTTGCCATTGTCTTCAGTGAATTTCTTGATGTAAGTATGAGTAAAACATTCTGGCTTCTTGTCATTACTGACTTTTTGTGAACTGTGGTTGAGCTATATCATTATACGAGAGAGTAAGAACAATACCACAGAACTAGACAAGATGTGCTCAAATACAGCCAATAATTTAATGATAACAACGTTTTGTTGTACAAATTGTGCAATCGACACACATTTATTATTAGTATATGTAATATTACAATCATATAGTATTGTTCGTGAACGTTTGTACACTAGCTTTTTATACTTCGAACGTTATCGACTGGAACCAGTAAATCGATTACCGTTTGGGTTGCAGGTATTCAGACGCCCGGATCTGGATGAGCAGAAGCGACTGTCAAATCTGTATTCACTGATGTTCTTTATCATTGCCACTGTCACTGGAGCATCCATGTTCTTCCAGGTCGGATCACTTTGTCAACTGCATTCGTTGTCCGTTCTCATAACAAAATATATTTGTGTCCACAAACATTTAATTATTATAAATATCCTTTATTTGTTTTAGACTGAATATATTAATGATATAGTTGTAGGTAACGTTACAACAACATGATTGTTATATGACGAGCAATAATATTTACTCAATATTTTATTTCTGTGTACATTATATATTCATTTGTGTAATCATGGGTGTGTATTATGATGGCTGAAATACATAATGCAGACTTTAGGTTTCAGTTGTATTTTCGTGGTCTCGTGATTTAATACACACCGAAGCCATCACAATATATATTAATACGTTCAGAATAGTTCTATTATTGAACAGCATTAATCTTCCTTCAGATCTTTCTCTTCACCGTCTCGGGTCAATGTTTGACACTACGACTAAGACGGAAAGTGTTTAGAAGTCTTCTGCGTCAGGTAAGATAATTTTGATTGTTTTCTTCTGCCATGTTCGTTTCCCTCAAACAATGACAACTACGTTCAGACATTATTGTTATTAGAATGACAAAAGACATCTGCAGAACGACCGGCAAAACGCTTAAAACAAACATATTTCCACTGATGACATAGTTCCCTGTTTCCATTTATTAAAGCTAATAGTTTTGATATAATATATATATATATATATAATATTATATATATATATATATTTATAATTGAAACACCTTTATACCGATATCACATTCCATATAGTTGGGTATGTTTAAAAAGTATTTATATAACATAGTATGTATATTGATAATTGAAGAAATTGAAGAAATCAAGTCTGAAATTTTTTCAATAGCAGTTGGTGTCCTACAAGGTTCAATCCTTGGGCCATTGTTATTTATATTTTATATATATATATATATATATATATATATATATATATAAATCATGAATTAACATTACATCAATGTAAAACATCTTATGTTCAGAATTAACATTACATCAAATAATTTTTTTTTTTTATACACCATCATGACACTCGGAAATCTAAAAATATACATACTGTCAGAACTAAACATGTATATATATATATATATATATATATATATATATAAATTACTTCTCACAAGCTAATAACATATTTTAGTTTATAATGTATGCATATGACACCACGTTATTTACTACTTTAACATCTTTAAGTATATGCAATATAACACAATTGAATCTTTAATAAACAGTGAACTTTCTATATTACTCATCTTCTCCGTTACTGTTAAGACTTCAACCTCAGGGACTGTGGAATGAATGTCTTGATTCAAGAGATTGGCACAATAATGTCCGCTCGATGTGAATGCAAGGTCAACTGGTTCATCAAACATCACGGCCTTGTCGTTCTTCATATCTGACACAGTGCCTGCTCTCTTGAGAGATGTCTTGCTGAGTAATAATGGCATGTCAGATTTCACAACTTCAGTGTCAATGTTGCAGTAAGTGTTGTCTATCTTCGCTGGAATGACAACTCGTTTGAATTAATGAACAACAGTGCCATCACCAAACCTGAAACCTTTCTTGCTGACCGAGGTGTAAACATATTTTCTGCTACTTAAACCCTTCACGTAGTGGTTTAACCATTTCTTTCCACAAACTG
Source organism: Escarpia spicata (assembly GCA_963995525.1). Taxonomy (NCBI): domain Eukaryota; kingdom Metazoa; phylum Annelida; class Polychaeta; order Sabellida; family Siboglinidae; genus Escarpia; species Escarpia spicata. Next base: position 15,638,190 of record OZ023218.1, on the reverse strand, counting down.
TTCAAGAATGCACGTCACAATGTTCATGGTTACAGTCCGTGTCACCTAGTGTTTAGATGCACTCCCAACCTTCAAAGTTGACCAATACACCTCCAGCTTTAGAGGGAACAACTATGAGCAGCACTGTTGGAAATCACATTTCGGCACTTCATTTGGTTAGGACAGCGTTCACTCAGTATATATAGGACCAGGAACAGTTATCGGCCAGGCATGACTCCTTCAGCTGATTCAAAACCTACTATTGACATAAAAGAAAGGGATACATCAATAGTAGAGCAACAAAATGAAACTTTGAGACTGACTTTTCTGACGAGGAGGGACAAAATGACAACATGGATTCTGTGGGTGAAGAACATCAACCTGAGGCTGTGAGCATTCGAGTTAAACCAGGACAAACAGTGACATGTGTTGACATGCAAACGGGGGACTTGTGTGTTGCGAAGTACTTGGCCGAGCAGGCAAAGCCACAGGAAAGAATAAGAACTGGTTTAATCACAGCTATTCTGCTCCAATTGTCATGCAAGGACCTCAGGCTGCTGTGGATTTGAGCAAAGTGAATGAATTCAAGTGTACAGATGAGGATCCCTGTGTTGAATCTAATAATCGTGAAGAAAATGTGATGACATGTGAAGATGTTTCATTTGCGACAGCTAAATCTGCTGAATTGGACAGTCGGAGACACAATCATGTATACGTTGAAAAGAAAGACGTTGGTCAGAAGTGTATCTCCACGCTGTGAATATGCACCATCAAAGAGACCCCTGAAGGGATAATTCCCAAAGCTCGGTTAGTTGCTCGGGGTTTTGAAAAATTGGAAACTATGGACTTGTCAAAAGACTCTCCAACCTGTGCAAGAGAATCTCGTAGGCTTGTTCTAGCTGTTTAGCTGCAACACGCTAGAAGCCTCATTCGACGGACATACAGACGGCCTTTCTGCAGGGGTCTGAATTAGAGAGAGACATTTTCTACGTCCTCATGCAGAGGCAAATGTCAAGGGAATGGTATGGCAACTGAGAAAATATGTCTATGGACTAGCAGATGCTTCGCTCCATTGGTATCACAAAGTGTGTAAAATCATGCTGCAAAGTGGAGGACAAATATCTCTGTATTCTACTGGGAAGATGACAACGGCAATGTTCAAGGCATACTGACATGCCATGTAGATGACTTTATCTGGGGAGGAACAAAGAAGCGCCACAGAAAGTCATCAGCATTGTCAGATCAACTGTCTGTGTGGGTCGCGAACATGGGAAAGAAAACGAAACTTTCTCCTATGGTGGTATCGAGTTGTCTTATTCTTCAGAAGGAATACTTCTTCAACAACAAAAGTACCTCAACAATCTACATCCGATTCATCTTGAGAAATCCATGATGCTGCAGCGTCACTCAACATTGAACAAATGTGAATTTGAGGCATATCGATCCAAAGCTAGTCAAATCATGTGGATTGCCAGACAGATTCGACCTGATGTCATCAAACTTAGCAGCTTCAGTGAAAGGTGCTCCTGAAGCTGCTAGAGCTTCGGACTCTCAACCGAGATAACCCGGGTTCGAATCCTGTGTGGCGGTGTCAAACCATGGGCAAGTTCGTTCACTGTACGTTGCTCCAGTTCACTCAGCTGTATGATTGTATATTTGTGTACGAGTAGACTTCGCGCATTAATTGCAGCATGGCTGAATGAAGTTGAGATGGTGTTTGGTTGAACAGGTCTGCCAGGAAGTAAAGTATAAAGCGCTTTGAGCAGTCCTGAGGACTGGATATTGCGCTATATAAGAACTAACTTTTTTTTACTTTTCATTTTTTAGGAGATTGGCTACTTTGATGATCCCGGAAGAACTACTGGTGCACTGGTCACTCGTTTGTCCACGGACGCTTCAGCTGTTCATGGGGTAATTCTTTTTTTCACACGGACGCACGCACAAATACACACACAAACATGTGCGTGCACGCACTCCCGCACGCTCACGCATACACACACAAACGCACACACGCACTCGCACACTCATACACATATACACACACACACGCACGCATGCACGCACACGCTAGCTTAGTTATAGTTTCATTCAGATTCGATTACAATTTTATATATATAGGTGCTAAGCTAGGTGGTAAAAACAACCTGTTTCCCCTCTAATACTGCACACCCCTTTTATTCGCCCCAGCGCTTAATTAAACTGGCCTAGAATGCTAATTAAACCGCGTCACCTGAGCGGCACGCGATTGGCCAGCAGCGCATGCGCGGGAAAATGTTTGCAGTAAGAACAGAGAAGCGGGTTCTCGTTCAGTTCGATTCGCATTGCCGTACAGAACACTTCATCTTCAACTGTCAACAAAATGTTGATTCCCTCCCACCCTCCCAGTGTGTCTTTGATGTACATGTATTGTCTTTTATATAATATCTGCAATTTAGCACGGTCAATATCAGATCACTAAGGGGGTTTGAGCCCCCCACTTTTGTATATAGCAAATTGCGGTAAATAATCTAGCTAGTAATATAGAAGGTGTGCAGTATGCACAGAGGTATCTTTTCCCTTGAATTATATATTGTAAATCTGTGACAGTTCGTATGCTGTAAATATGTATAACAGCATTCAAGGGTTTTTTCAGTCACTAACTAGCTAGAATGGAAAATTATTATATATATATATGTACAAATTGTAGTACATAGCATATGCGGTACATAGATCAGTAATCTTTATGTACCTGTCTGTGCACAGGATGCGAAATACACTGTATATATTGTCTGTGCACAGTGGCAATCCCTGTGAATTAATAAATTTGGATTGCCCATTACCAACCTATGAAATCGTTGGTGTAACTTTATACAAACAGAGAAAGGGCTGCATGAACAATTCTGTAACACATGTCATCATATATACACTGGGGGTGAGGGGGTACCGAGCGAAAGTAGCACACGAAATGCTGTCGTAGGCTTCAGGCGTCAAACTGGCATCAACGCTGCAGGGCACCGTGAGCATCATTGCTGGTATCGTGATTGGTTTCATCTACTGTTGGGAGCTCACGCTCGCTATTCTTGCTTTTGCTCCCTTCCTCGTCATGAGCGGCACCCTTCAGGTTAAGATGATGTCGGGCAATATAGGAAGGAGCCAGAGCGCACTTGAGGGGGCCGGCAAGGTGGGTCAAGTTGACGCTTCATTTCAGTCAGTCGCCATCTTCTAACTGTGATAAGTTGAAATTGTTGCATTCAGTAATAATCAGGAGATTACGTCATAACAGCTCATATACAAGTTATAACAGAGTACAGTTTGTATGTTGTATTGTAGAGGTTCATACGAGAAAAATGTATGTCGTGATCAGATGTTTCTAACACTTCGCCAGCGCCACCATGATAATTATATTCTACTAACAATTCGCTAACTTAACAATGTTAGCCAACGTTTACAGCGCCACAATGAATAAATAATTACTTATCCACTGACATCATGTTTTTGAATTATGGAATATGATGATGATGATAATAAAAATAATGTAATATTGTATTTTAGTTATTTCATTAACATGTTCACACATAGCTTCTTATGTTATTGCAATAGGTCTCCACCAGGAAAAGTTTGGTTTTATATGACGGATTCTGGCAAACCTATGAATGATATTATATATATCGGCAATTTTTATATCTCATGTCAATATGCAATTCTTCCTTCAGATCGCGACGGAATCGATGGGTGCTATTCGCACAGTTGCATCTCTGTGCAAGGAGAAACACTTTGTGAAAGAATACAAGATGTTGACAGACATCCCGTACAAGTGGGTTCTGTTGACGCACCAACATGAAATGAATATCAATAATAATTAATTGCATTCAATAAACATGAATATAACTGCTATTTATACACTATGATTACATTATCCAGATATCATTCTAATAGTATTATGCATAATGTGTCATTTTTATTTTATAAAGTAAAAAGATAAGTTATGCTGATTGGTTAACGGATTGAGAAGAATTAATTACACTGTACATATACACATATTATATATATATATATATATATATATAATACATCCATTAACATAATTCGATGCCATGGTATGCAAGGAAGCCTTTCCCTGGGTACGATGTAACTACAACACTGCCCTAAGACGAGGAACTATTTAGGGGCACGATAAAGAGGGATGTCATAATTCATGTCCACTTACCTCTGTGGTTACAGACAGAGTCTGAGGAAGGCACATCTGATTGGGATCGCCTTCTCCTTCTCGCAAGCTCTTATCTACTTAATCCACGCAGTTGCTTTCTACTTTGGAGCTTGGCTCATCGAACACCGCGGACTGCAGTTTGTTGATGTCTTCAAGTAAGTATGCAACAGGTTCTGAGAATGTAGATTTCCGCCTTATTTAGTAAAAGATCCTGCATTTTACATTCGTATAGCTATGATCTATTACTGTATAGTCCAGTAAATATATGGTTTAACCTCAAACAAATTGCAATTGTACGTTTTGTGGCATTTTTTTCGTCCTCTGCATGAAAACAACAGCACCCAGCCTTCTCAAGCTCATTGCATGATGAAAATATGCTTGTTTTCTCTGTTGGCTAAAAAAACTCCTCCTCTAGGAGGACGACTTTGCTGATCAGCCGCCTTCCACAGCATCATCTGAAGATGTGCCCTCCGCACGTAATCTGTGGGAGGCATGATGTGCACCGGCTTCCCATTCTTTCTCCCACACTCATCTTCATATGATGATGTGGATGGTGGCTGATCAGCAAGGTCCTCCTCATTTGGATATCACGCAGTTTGTGTGGGAGGTGAAGGACGGTATCCCGTCACCCAGCTTTGACATTTGACTCCGGGACCCTCCAGGTCTGACTGATGTCATAAGCTATGATTGGAAAACAGAGAGGATGGCATGTAGCACTGACGGTTGCAGTCTCCACGGCAATAATATGTCATGTACCATCTATTGCGCATGTACAGCTGGCGATGGGTATTGTAACCCTCTCACGATTGGGACGATGCGTATGTAATATATGTGAAATCACCGCACCTGAAAATATATCTTTTTGTATCAACATTACAGCTCTAGGTGATGTGGGTCATTAGTTATAGCGATAATTGGTTTTGATGGACGCCATCTTTAAAAATGACAGATACATGAATGGTACCAAAGTTCTACACACTAACATAGACTTTGTGTGACATAATTGGTAAGATATTGCGAAATTTGTTTTGATGACCGCCATCTTTAAAAATGGCGGATACGGCAGACGGTGAAGGCCACATATAAAATATTTGACACCTCTGACCCCTAAAACCCATGTTTTGACACAAAAATTAAGGTTGTAGGTGACGCAGTTGTTAAGATATGCGAAAATGTGATTTGGCGGCAATTTCTTTAAACACAGCCTTTGGAAAGCAAATTGCACGGAAAGACATGGTACGCCGGCACTATATTGAGAATTTGAATAAACACTTGTATGCATGAAACCACTGTTAACTATTTGGATTCATAACTATTTATCCTATGTTGTACAACAATATTACAATGAGATTCAATATTGATTGTGCTATTATTATTATAGCGGCATAGACAATATATGCGAATCAAAGACATGGGAGATATGTATAAAAATGCATTGGAGATAAGCATGTAATAAAATCTAACATGGCCGATATCTGAAAGTTTTAAGAAATGACAAACATGCAGCCGTTATATACATCTGGGGATGGGTTTATCTTAACCATTGATGATTGATCTTGACACCACTTTTGTGACATTATAATGCATAGTTGCAAAGCTATTGAAAAAAATTGATGTTTCAGTAATGAAGGCCCTAATTTGCATATTAAAAAATGCCCTAGGTTGTCTCAAGGACAACCAACCTGAATTGCTTCAGGGACCCCATGGGATAGAAAATCCACCAAAACATGATACTATAGGGCATCCGTTTATTCAATTGCAAATGGAATAAGTCAACGTTAGATCGCAACACTACCTCCATAGCGGCTAAAAAGCGGGGTTCACTGTGTTTAAAAACAATTGTTCACGTTAATATTTAACGAATTTATACTTATTACATATCGTTGGGTAGACCAATCCATTATCTTGCCAACAATATGCAAAATGTGTATGCAATATGCAAAGAAAATATATACCACAGCCTAAATAACGCCTACCCCTACATTTCACTAAGCCAAAACGTCACTGGCAGCGACTTTTGACCACTTGTCATTGTCGTCAAAAATGTTCCACCACATGGATTTCGGTCAACTTTTTTCTGCTAATGTAGACAAATAATATTAACTAAAAACAGTGTCATAATTACTATTGCAATTTGTTTGAGTTTGACCCTCTTTTGGACATAGATTGACTGGATAATTAGCTTAATTCAATATTTGTCAACATTACCTCTGAAGATACTTTTTATATATATTTCAATTGTGCCACACAGTTGTCGTTAGTGAATATTTATGTTGAAGAGTCACATCTGCCGACATGCCCTGACTGTGGTGGTCATCTGACTTTTTGTTTGTGTATTTGTTACTCCAACTATTGAGACATTGTTTTCGATGAAAGGTTACATGATTGTTCTACATGTGTTGCATTCAGGGTTACTATGTATTCTAGCAAAGCTGAGTGAATGTATTTTAACTAATATGACAAAAAACAACAGTAATGGGTGAAAATAAGGAAATAACGAATTTGTTACCATCTTGCACGTTGACCAATCTCAAGTTAACTACGGAATACCAACTCCCAAGAACCACATTTTCTGAACTCTTAAAACACATAACTTGCAGCCTTGCCTTGATAAAGGATTATCTGAAGAAGTGACAAAATCACTAAACTGCAAATATTATGATTTGACCGAATTAAACGAGTCAATACACATAACTGATGGACTAATAACTGTTATCCATATCAACTTACAAAGCTCTTTCAAAAACTATAATCTACTCAAAGCACATATTGACTCTATAAATAAAAAAAAGATGTAATTGCGATCACTGAGGCAGGGATGAATAACCAAGGTAGATGTGCGAATATATTCAAAGAATATAATTTCTACTAGCATGGACCATTAGATAACAATACAGGCGGAGTTGCTGTTTATATTAAGAAAGACGTGTACGTCCACGAACGATTTGACTTAACGCTAAGTCATAATCCTAGGTGGGACAATTTGTGGCTTGAAATAATTGAAGATGGCGTCAGTTTTGTGATTGGCAATATGTATAGACATCCAAAATATAACACACACGTTATTTCTGATCTTATTGGATCAAACTTGTCTATTATCAACATTGTATTATATGTGGTGATGTTAATATTGATCTTTTACAACAGGACTCGTGTCAAACTAAGATATACATGGATACGTTAATGAGGGAAAATCGGTTACCATGTATCACACTACCAACAAGAATAACAGATCACTCTGCAACTCTCATTGATCATATGAATATATTTCGACCTTTAAAGTTCATGAAAGGTGATATAATATCAGGAAACCTGTTTGTAGATATATCAGACCATTTACCCAACTACATCATTATAAAAGGTGTATCCAAAACTCATGACACCAATGAATAGAATTTAACGACAACGAAAGTATTGCTAATGCAATGAACCAATATTTCGCTACTGTAGGTAAAGAATTATCAGGGAAACGAATATGGAAAATGTATATCTGACCCGATACACAATACTTTGTTCCTGTCACCAGTTTGTCAACAAGAAGTGATCACTGAAATTAACAAGCTAGCTAATTCTAATGTATCAGGTATTGATAATTTTCCTTCACAAATTGTCATGCAATTTCATTTGTAAACCTCTGACTTACATTTGTAATTTGTCGTTCTCCGAAGCCACGGTACCACGAGCATTAAAGGTGTCAAAAGTAGTACCTATATTTAAGAAAGGATCAAGGTGTGAACCATCCAACTATCGACCAATTAGTCTGATGAGTGTATTGAATAAAATCCTAGAAAAGTTAATGTTGAAGAGGTTATTATACTTTATGGATAAAAATTACGTTTTGTACAAACATCAGTTTGGATTTCGTAAAGATCATTCGACTACGTTAGCGATTATTGAAATTGTAAAAAATATTAGAAATTCTCTTGAAAATGGCGAATTAGTTGTTGCGGTATACCTTGACCTAAGTAAGGCTTTTGACACCGTTAATCACGATATATTGTTGAATAAGCTGGATCATTATAAAATAAGAGGTCATGTATGTAAATAATAATAATAATATATTTTATTTGGTATAGCGCCACATCCAATATTGTTCGTGGCGCTTTACAACATATTAAAATACATAAAAAAGGTAGAATTGCAATAAATATGTATATGTATATTAATTTAAAATAAATATTAGTGGTAAAGAATAAAATAAATAAATACATACATATTGAATAATGTAGAATTTCTAAATAAAGAAGTACATAAATAGCAGTTATTCATCAAAATTAAATAATATTAATAATAATCAATCTAGCACAATAACGATATCAAATAATACTAATACATAAATATATATCTGTATAATTAATAATAAAAAATAATTTTGTAAAACATTTGATATAAAATAGTTTACGTGAGGAATAATGAATAATCATTATACGAATACGATAACTAATTAAAATTGGTTTTAGTCGCGGGCAGTGTTCATGTAGAGTGGCACTAATATGAAACACAAAAGAAATGTGTCTTCAAACGACATTTGAAGCTGGCGAGAGTGTCACAGGTTTTAATAACACTCGGTAAAGTGTTCCATAGGGACGCAGCAGGTACAGCGAACGAGCCGTCCCCAGCCTTGACACGAGTGCACTTCACTTCCAACGGGGTCAGCCCGCTGTTAGTTTTCCCATAGGCGACCATGTTAACGTTTTGTCTGATTATAAGAAAACGTGACCTATAAAATGTCTTAAACTTCTCACCTGCCGTTATCATCATCTCATTGACAAGCCGATAGATTTTAACAAAAATTACATAATTCCAGCTCTCGTAAAATGCTTGTACGTGTGACACCCGTCAATATTTACAAATGCCGGCAAGAATTACTCCGCAGGAAGTCTAAACTAGAACATGACCCCCAACATGTTACTGCTCGCAGAGCGCAGTGCTCTTGCCGGTCGATATGGGTGCACGAGTTCAGACAGGTACACGGGCGCGTCATTCTGCATGGCTTTGTACGTGAGTACCAGTATATCCGACGCAGGATCAGTCTGGCAGCCGAGTTGTATATTCGTTGCAGACGCGCAATGTTAACTGCAGACGTGTCGTACAAGAGTGCGTTGCAGTAGCCAATCCGCGATGTGATGATGGCATTCACTACGCGTTCCTTTGTTGGTTTGGGTAAAAAACGGCTAATCTGATTGATGTGGCGGAGGTAGAATGAGCATGCGCTGACAGTTTGCGACACTTGCTTTTTCATATCTAGGTGCCTGTCAATGAAGACACCGAGACTTTGAACACATCTTGAAGTTGTAATTATAGAACCACCAACGCGAATCACAGTGCCATCAACGATTGCATCCGCAGACTTAGGTACAATCGGAAGATACTGTGTCTTGTCGTCGTTCATGCACATAGAATTCCATGCCATCCAGTTCTTTATTTCACCCAAACAGTCCTTCATTTGCTGAACCGCAGCCGTTAAAGCGGAACGATTCAGGTCGAAGTGTGAATAGATCTGTAAGTCTTCAGCATTGTGGTGGAAGAAGAGTCCATGTGCTCGGATAACGTCACCGATAGGTTGGACATATAATGAAAAGAGCAGTGGTCCAAGGACGGAGCCTTGCGGGACACCTGTCGATTGGTCACCGATTACAATTCGCTGCGTCCGGTCTTGCAGGTACGATGTCATCCAGTCCAGTGCTTTTCCAACAAAGCCATAGCGCAAACGTAGACGCTTAATCAAGATGTCATGGTTGATAGTATCGAAGGCGGCACTAAAATCAACGAGAACCAAGATGGTTCCTTGTTTATTGTCCATGGCTGTTTTGATGGCACTTATAACGTACAGTAGCACGGTTTCGGTCGAATGTTTTTTTCGATACGCCGACTGAAAGCACTCAACCATTTGCTGGTCAGACACATGCGTCATTATCCTAAGCGCGAACACTTTCTCAATTACTTTGGATAATTGTGTAAGGTTACTCACAGGTCGATAACTGCTCAGAATGTCTTTGTCAAGTGATGGTTTCTTCAAAAGCGGACGGACAATTGCATGCTTCAGCGACTTTGGCATGACTGCCTCGTCCAGCGAAGCATTTGTAATCCGTGTGATGACAGACACAATACTTGTCATATTGTCTCTTAGCTGAATTGCTAAACTTAATATACTTAAAGTTCAGGAACTATTTAAACTAAATGTATAAACAGCGCACGAATCAACTTCCTAGTCTATTCCACCAATTTTATCAATGTAATAGTGACTTCATGACCAAAAGTTCCAGACAGGAGAACAATTTATATATACCTAGATGTAATTATAGAACTGGAGAGAACTCCTTGAAAGTAATAGGGGTTCGACTTTGGAATAAACTACCTGTAGACATTAAACATTCGAAAACGCTAAATATTTGTAAGCATAAATCCAGGAGCTTTATAATTTGCATTAACTAAAGTTTAAATTTAATTACTTATTGTAAGAAATTCGCTTGTGAATTCTCTTATATTGGTACAACATCTCTAGCTTTAATTTACGGAAGTCGTTAATCTGAAGCTATTGCAATTGAATGCACTGTATAACCTTTATATACGTAATATTATGTATGTGACAGTACACTATATGAGCGTGATTTGATTGGCTACCAGCTCGGTAAGTTATACTTCTCTGGTAGCCACCTCATCTGTGTTACATTGCTCTTGAAGTGTGTTGTATATTATCCTGATGAGGAAATACATTTACTTACTTACATACTTACTTACATCATCCACCAGACATCTGTTTGAGAATGTGGATGACACATTCACAATGCTGCAGTACATGCGTGCAAATTAGAACAATTCACACATAATTTGATCTCATTGGATGAACACGTCAAGTTCACAATATAATTAGAACAGGATAACAGATTAGCCATTCTGGACACTTATTTATGTTTGAAGGACGATGTATCAATCAAGGTGACACTGTGTCGAAAGGAACCACACACATATCAATATTTGAAGTGGGACTTGCGCCAACAATAAAACTTATTTGATACTTTTCGAGTTTGCTCTTTCCAGTTTAGGATTGTATCCAATCCAATCTTAAGATCTTAAATTTATCTATGTTTTCAATATTTGTATAATCTATTTTAGGCGTAAGAATCTCTAAGACAAATAGAGCCTTTTATGCTGGATTTGTCAGAAAAATGGGTTTGTGGAGCATAGTGGTGCAGTGAATAGAACGTCGGACTATAGACCGAGAGAACCCGGATTCGAATCCTGTCCTGCGGTGTCGGACCATGGGCACGTTCGTTCACTCTACATTGCTTCAGTTCATTCAGCTGTATGAATGAGTACATGGCTATAAACAGTGGTGGATATTTGTGTACGTATAGTCTTCGCACATTAATTCCCAGAGGAGCCGAGCTGGTGTTCGATTGAACAGTTCTGCCAGGGAGTAAAGTGTAAAGCACTAAAAAGCTGTCCTGATGACTGGATACCTCGCTACATAAGAACTTACTTTTTATGTAGAGGTGTCTATTGGGGATAGTTTGACTATTCGAGAATACTGTCTGCAGTACAATGTCGCAGTGTCCCACAAAGCTAAGTGCAGAGTAGACAGAATGAAATATACTGATTTTCTACTTCCGCACTTCATTGGTGGTTTTGAACCATATTATGGCTACTTGTCGTTATCAGTAAGCTGTGTTTTGAACCATATTGTGGCTACTTGTCGTTATCAGTAAGCTGTGTTTTGAACCATATTGTGGCTACTTGTCGTTATCAGTAAGCTGTGTTTTGAACCATATTGTGGCTACTTGTCGTTATCAGTAAGCTGTGTTTTGAACCATATTGTGGCTACTTGTCGTTATCAGTAAGCTGTGTTTTGAACCATATTGTGGCTACTTGTCGTTATCAGTAAGCTGTGTTTTGAACCATATTGTGGCTACTTGTCGTTATCAGTAAGCTGTGTTTTGCTATTACAGGGTGTTTGGAGCGATCGTATTCGGAGCTATGGGCATGGGACAAGCGAGCAGTTTTGTTCCAGACTATGCGAAAGCAAAGTCTGCAGCTGCCCGAATATTTAACATAATTGATCGTGAGCCTGAAATAGATACTTTCTCCACCGACGGCCTCAGACCGGTGAGTTTTCTTGCCCTTACACTCGTTAGTTGACATTTTCTATAGTCGCATGTTGCTTCTGTGGTAATGGTAATTTAGGGGGGTATAAATATGAACTATTTGTGTACGTCGACATAAGCATTTATATATGTTCGCAGACTGTGACGAACTCAGTCATACGGTGGATGGCCCAACAGACTCTGGTAGTAAATTAACTACCCTTTCACTACCTGACTGTACTGCGTAGAAATCATTGGCCTTTGATTTATATAGTGGAATGGGTTGATCTATTTTAATGGACGGGGTGCAGATTATCCTCATGCGTTAGGGCCAGTCATAACACACATTAATGCGTCATAGGTACCTCTCAATCAAAAGTCTTGTGCGTCTTTAGATTTAACCTTGAATATAAATCAGACATCATTGTGATATAATTTGAAATACAAAGGATTGCCTATCTAACATGTCCATACTTTTTGACGTTATTTATTCTGATCACCACCCGATATCGTTCAGCATAGACAGTGATATTGTACCAGAATGCGTTAGTGGCAGTGGCAATACTAATGAGATTTAGCAAGGCATACAGTGGGACAGATTAAACACACAAGATATTGACGCATACAGAGAATGCACGAACGTTGAATCGAGCAAACTGAATGTTCCACCGGGTGTTAGATGCAATGATCCCAATTGTCATAACTGTAATCATCATGATGATCTCGATGACTTTTACAATTCTATCGTGATTACATTGAAAAGGTGTGGTCACACACTCCGGTCAAATCGCAAAGGTGCTTATAAGTATAACGTTCTACCAGGTTGGAACGAGAGAGTGAAAGAGCTTCATTGTGCAGCCCGTGATGCTTACTGTATATGGAAAGAGACTGGCAAACCTAGACAAGGTGACATTTTTAATGTTATGAAATTATCCAGAATGAAATTCAAGCAGGCGATCAGAAAATGTAAAAGCGAAAAAGAAACTATCATTGCTGATAACATTGCAGAACAGTTGTGTCAGAAAGACCACCGCAAATTCTGGAAAGAAATTAAGCACTGTACGAACAGTAAAGTAAAACTTCCGACAAACATTGATAATATACACGGTGACGTAAACATCGGGTCAATGTGGAAGCATCATTATGAACATTTATTTAATGATGTGGAGGATAGTCGATGTGATAAAGTTTGTTATGATTGTTCCACTGGCAATAAGGGAATGACTGTTGGTGCAGTTGAACTGATGGATATTATTAATGGACTCTCAAAAAATAAGTCACCAGGTCTGGACGGTATCAATGCAGAACATATTAAGTTAGCTGATTATCAACTCGCTGTGCTTTTGTCTATCCTTGTGTCTTCGATTCTGGTGCATGGTTATTTACCAAAATAAATTTCACAGTCTGTTATTGTACCAATTATTAAATACAAGAATAGACGAGTAAACGACAAAGGGAATTATAGGCCAATATGTCTATCGAACATATTTTCGAAGATAATAGACACTGTTCTTTTTAACAGAATGGAAATGTACTTGGAAACCACTCCTAATCAATTTGGCTTTAAGCCTAAACATGGAACGGAGTTATGCGTGTTTGCATTTAAGGAATTATTAAGGTTCTACACTGAACATGGTTCAGCTATGCACGTCGCGTTTTTAGATGCATCAAAGGCGTTTGATCGTGTCAACCGATATAAACTTTTAACGAAACTAGAACAACGAAATGTACCGAACTATATCTTAAGAGTACTCAGCAATGAATTCAATAATCAATGTGTATGCATACGATGGGGAAATACCTACTCGGACTTCTCCTCGGTAGGCAGTGGTGTTAAGCAAGGTGGGAAGTTATCCCCTTTGCTTTTTAACATTTATATGGATAATCTGAGTATACAACTGCACAAAAAACAAATCGGTTGTAGTCTTGGTAACATGGTTGTTAATCACCTTATATACGCCGATGATCTACTTCTGTTTGCACCTTCTGCTAAAGGACTACAAACACTACTTGACATGTTTTACTCATATGTACGTGCAGTACAATGCGGGTAAATCCCTGGTCATGTACTTTGAATCTAGAATGTCAAATCTGTCTAAAGAAATGACTAAAACTTTGCCACCTCTTGTAAATATCTTGGACATGTCAGATGTAGCGCCTAGCCACATGTTTGCTACAGCTAATGTCAGCTCGGGTAAATGTGTAATCAGAAAGGCTATTTTTAGCTTAATGAATAGGATTGACATGTCTTTGAATCCCATTATTTATAGCATTAAAACTAGCGACGTGTATTGTACTTAAAACTGCGGCACCAGTGGGTCCGGGATTTATAAAAAAAATTAACATATTGTTCTTATCGATGTATTTTTATATTTATTTACATACTTTTATTGATGTACTTGTATATATGGACATGATGATTGTCTGAAATAAACACATTATTATTATTATCATTATTATTACAAAGGAACCATGGCGATTTATCACAAATTTATGAGCCAGTTTTAGTGAAGTATATAGATGCACTGAAACTACCCATTATATGGTCAAATTAAATTAAAACAGTTTCACATTTATTATTTTCTTTTTCTGTTAGCTAAACTGCAGCGGGTCTGCTAGAAGTGCAAGGACAAATATATGGTTTACCAGTTACGCCATATCTACGTTCATTGTACTGTTGAATCATATTTGCTACCAATGTGTTGTATGCACACACACACTGTGACTGTTTTGGGAGAAAGTGATTGATAACTTATCCTATTTCCAAATCCCCCAATTTCCATTTGTAAATGTTTTACGTTATTATTGTTGTGTGTACAAAATTGTGTATATAGATGTTCAACTGTTGACTCGCCATTGTAGCAATCGACAGCGAAAGGGGCCATAGAGTTACAGGAGGTTCAGTTCCACTACCCAAGTCGTCCGACCGTGGCCGTCCTAAAAGACATGAGCATTGTGATTGAGCCGGGGAAGACAGTCGCTCTAGTCGGGCGCAGCGGCTGTGGCAAGAGCACCATTGTGCAACTGCTAGAACGCTTCTACGACCCCAATCACGGCTCCCTTGTAAGTAGTCTACTATTCTGACGTCACCATATCGGGTATCAGTTGTAAACGGACACTTTGTTATCTGGTAAAATACACTTATTGTAAGTGGACTGTTGAGGATAGGACTTTTCAACAACCTCGAAAATAAGATTGGTCAAATGTTGCAATACTTTCATAGTTTTATTATCTATCAAATGAAGGGGAGCGGTGGTCGCGCGGTAGAGCGCCGGACTGTCGATCGAGGGAACGGTGGTTCGATTCCACCTACCACCGTTTCGAAACTTAGGCAAAATGTGTAACCTGTCGTGGACTCACTGAGTGGTGGTCTCTATCTCTAACCCACTGGATCTTACCCTCAGCGGCCGGAGTTGCTTCCCCGTTGGGCGTGTCAGAGACGCCGAACAGGCATTGTGGACAGTATAATATACTGTATCATTGGATCAATTGAGTCCTACATGAATATAGATATCAAATCAACCAATGAGTTGTTATCTATTTAGAATCCAATTTATCAGTGGCAAAGCATATGTACATAATTTACATCACCTATTAATGTTTCTAGGCAATTACTATATTAATACATTCAATATCTAACTAGACGTTCTGCAAATTTTAAATAACATTGACTTTAAATCAAACAAAAGTGCTGTAAAAGGCAGGAAAAAAACGAGTAAATATTGTACGTGACAGCTACATCTCCTTAAATGTATACTACATAAATTATGCAATGTGGCTGTAGCTGATTGACGGACATCGCCTGGGCGAATACACCGTGGCGTGGCTGCGATCCCAGATTGGCCTCGTGTCGCAGGAGCCCGTCTTGTTCAACTGTAGCATCGCTGAGAACATCGCGTACGGCGACAACACTCGCGAAGTACCAATGGATGAGATCACCGAAGCTGCGAGGCAGGCCAATATCCATAACTTCATCGCTTCACTACCACAGGTAACGGTTTTTTCAGGCCAACATCCATAACTTCATCGCTTCACTACGACAGGTTGCTTCATACCAACATCCACACCTTCATCGTCTTCCTACCATGGGTAATGGTTTCTTCTTCATCTATAACTTCATCGTCTCACTACCACATATACTGATTTCTTCAAACCAACATCCATAACTTCATCATCTCACTACCACGGGTAACGATTTCTTCAGACCGGCATCCGTAATGTCATCGATTCACTACCACATGTAACTCTTTCTTCAAATCAACATCCATTTCATCGTTTCCTACCACGGGTAACGGTTTCTTCAGACCAACATCCACACCTTCATCGTCTCCCTACCACGGGTAATGGTTTCTTCAGACCAACATTCAAAACTTCCTCGTCTCACTATCACAGATAACGATTTCTTTAGACCAACATCCATAACTTCACCGTCTCACTACAATGGGTAACGATTTCTTCAGACCCGCACCCATAACGTCATCGTTTCACTACCACATGTCAAGATTCCTACAAGCCAACATCCATAACTTCATCGTCTCCGTCTTTCCACATGTAATGGTTCCCTTAGGCCACCATCCATCATACTTTGTGATTTTCGAACAACCCCAGATACATTTTCCAGTTGTTTGTTTAATCAAAATTACGTATAATTTTGATAGGGCTACGAAACAAACGTGGGAGACAAGGGCGTACAGATGAGTGGGGGACAGAAGCAGAGGATCGCTATTGCCCGCGCCCTCGTACGCAACCCAAAGATCCTCTTACTGGACGAGGCGACATCAGCACTCGACACGGAGAGTGAGAAGGTGGGATGTATTGATTATAGAACTCAGCATTAGACGGTACGGACGATACGAAGATGTATGACACAATATAAATGTCGTCCTTAGAGGATCATTTTATGCCTTTTAGAATATAATGTCAAACAGTGACTCTAATCCCACACATCGTTCGGAATATGTGTCATCGCATCTGGTGTGACAGATAATATACAGAAGAGAGCGCTATTTTTCCAGCTGCAGAAGCAGTTTCAAACCCTGCCTTATACCGAGGACGCTAATAACTATGACAAATATCTACAAGCACTGAATAAATATTTCGAATTATAAATAATTTAATTGCCAGACTGAAAAAAGGTCAAATATTGTGAATATGGAGATTAAGAAAACAACCAGACCAAGGATCGGGTCCTGTACTTTATACGTGACAAGGTGTTGAAGAGGAAACTATATCGACAGGAAGGTTTTCACCCTTGCCAAACTTCAGGAAGTCGTGAATATGTTTGACGAGCAGGAGGTTTTGCTCTTGGTGCCCACAGGTGCCAGGGAGGAAGCAAACGCCATCTCCACCGGACAGTCCGATAGTTTCACCACTAACTCTTCCAACAGCAAATTTCAAGGAAAATGTTGGAAATGTGGCGATATTGGACACACGGGAACATACAGTAGGAGGTCAAAATATCACAACTGTGAGAAGTGTGGGAAAATTTGACATTTCCCAGTTTGTTGTCACACAAAGCGTCTACATTGCGACGCCACCAATGCTGGTAGGCCCCAGCGTGGTCGTGGAAGCAGGCGGAGAGGACGTGGACATGGGAAACAAAACGTCAGTTAAAGAAAGACACAATAAAGTAGAGGAACGTGATACGTTCTATGTGTTCTCTCTGAGTCCCAGTACAATGCCAATCAACATCGAACGGAAGTGTGTGAACACGATTGTTGCCTCTGGTTCTAGCTGCAACATAATCCCGGAAGCCGTATTCCGCAACACTTGAAGTTGAACAGCTGTAGTAGTCAGGTTTAAGCATACATCTCTCAGAGCCCTTTGGAGGTGATGGGCAGCTGTGAAGTGCGCATGTCAGTTCAAGGAGGTGGAGAAGTCGATGCCTCACGACTGTTGGTAATCAGAGGAGACCATGCAGCTCTATTGGGAAGTGAGACCGCCGAGGAGCTCGGAGTGCTCAGAGCTGGCCTGACAGTAAACGCATGCTCAGCAGACAGACTAACCAAGGAGGAGCTGAGAGACAGGTATCCACATGTGTTCAGTGGTCTCGGCAAACTAAAGAATTATCAACTCAAGCTGAACATAGATGTGAGTGTGACGCCAGTGGCCCAGCCAATCAGAAGAATACCTTTCAGTAGAAGAGAGAAAGTTGTCCGAAAGCTGGAAGAGTTGGAAGACTTAGATCTCATTGAACAGGTGGATGGTCTTACACAATGAGTGAATCCCCTAGTCACTGTGGAGAGGGCGAATGGAAATGTCCGGGTGTGCCTGGATATGTGAGAGGCGAACGGAGCCATAATAAGAGAGAGAGACAGTGCAAGAGATGGGGGAAATGAAAGTGTTCACAAAGCTTAACTTGAACTTGGCGTTCCACCAAGTGGAGCTACATCCAGGCTTCCGAGATATCACCATATTCGCAGCACTAAATGATCTCTACAGGTACACGCGACTTGTGTTCGGACATAACATCATCAGACAAGTGGAGCCATCCGTGATGATCTGATCGTTGGAGGCGTCGAAGATGACCAGCACGATGAGTGACTGCTGGGGTTGGGAAGAAATTTGCAGAAAACGGTCTGACGTTCAACTTCGAAAAACTTAATTTCAGAGTGAGGTATGTCAACATCATGAGTCATACCGTGTCCGACAAAGGTCTGCGGTGACGGATAACAAGGTCAAGGCAATGGCACCAGCGCCAAAGCCAAAAAACGCAGCTGAAGTAAGAGGCTTTCTGGGTTCAGCACTGTTCAGCTCCAAGTTCATTCCAGACTGTGCTACCATCACACAGCCGCTGTGGGAATTGACACACGACAAATTGAAGTGAAAATGGACCGAGCAAGAACAGACGGCGTTTGACAAGGCCAAGAGACGACTCATGGTGGCGCCGACCATTGCCTACTACAGGTTTGATGCAGACACACGCGTCGTGACTGATGCTTCACCTATTGATCTAGGAGCTCTCCTTCAACAAAGGTAAGAAGATGGACAGTACAAGCTAGTGTATCATGCCAGCAGGAACCTTCGTGACCCAGAAACCAGGTATTCCCAGACTGCCAATAGAAGGAAGCGAGACAGAGTCTGACTTCAGTGTCGAATATTATGCCTACTCGGTTGTGATGGACTCTGTCCCCGCAGCTATGACGGCCAAGCAGATCGAACGCGAGAAGTTGCAAAGGAAAGCCTTGGCCCTGGCTCACGAGGGACACCAAGGCATTCTGCGCACCGACTATTTTTCCACGTGGCCAGAAGTAGTGTGGATGCGAAACACGACTGCGCAGAACATTGTGATGTGCTTGGAGACCATGTTCGCCACACATTCAACGTGACGAGTCACAACGGACTGACGTTTGTTGCTGCAGAATTTGAAGGATTTCTCGAGTATCTAGGGATATAACACTCAAAAAGCATCCCGTACTGGCCACCGAGCAACGGGGAAGTGGAACGTTTGAACTCTACTCTGGTGAAGACCATTAAGATCGTAGAAGTGGAGAAGAAGGATTGGAAGAAGGAACTGCAGAACTTCCTGTTCCAGTACCGGACCACCCCACACACAGTCACAGGTGTGAGTCAAGCAGATATGTTGAGGTAACCCTATGCAACACCACAGTGAGTGCTAGTGTAAGTGAGTGAGTGCAAATGTGCCGGGCGCATGCGTGCGATGTGTGTGTGAGTGCGTTTGTGTTTACGTGCATGGATGCTTGCGTGCGTGTTTCTTATCAGTGCTTCATTATTGGTAAATCTAGAGCATTCTGTAGAGACTGATGTTGCACCTATCTCTTTTCTTCAGATTGTTCAGGACGCACTTGACCGAGCCCAGCAAGGCCGAACGAGCATTGTCATTGCCCATCGTCTGTCCACAATTCAAAAAGCAGACCGCATTTTTGTCATAAAGAATGGTCGCATTGTGGAGATGGGCACGCACTCGCAGCTGATGGCCAACAAAGGAACCTATTTTGAGTTGAACAGTTCATCTATCTAGTGATAGATGAGCAGTAGCGCAGCGGTAAGAGCTTCGGAATCCCGACTGAGAGAACCCAGGTTCGAAACCTGTGCGGCGGTGTTGAACCTTGGGCAAGTTAGTTTATTCGTTGCTTCAGTTCACTCAGCTGTATGGATGAGTACCTGGCTATAGATAGTAGTGGATATTTGTGTACGAATAGTCTTTGCGCATTAATTGCAGCATGGCTGAATGCTTTTCAGAGAAATCGAGCTGGTGTTCGATTGAACAGGTATGTCAGGGAGTAAAATGTAAACCGCTTTGATTAGTCTTGAGGACTGGATACTGCGCTATATAAGAACTTACGTACCTTTAGTGAACAGTTTCTTCAATTGAAATATACTAATCAATAGGTTAAATGTGGTATAGACTGTTAGATGTAGGCGTTTTTATTCATAAGCAGACAGTAGTATTTCAAATGCAGGTATTGCTTTCGGTCAGAATTAAATTCGCGATAGCGGTTAGTAGTATTGAATCAGTTACGGTAATTTGGTAGTTAATTTAAAACGTATCTTCTTTGTATGAATAACTATAGGTTTTATGTACAGACTGGTAGATGCAACTGCAAATAATGCCTCATATTACATATGCTTAAATGTTAGCTTAATTTAACAGAAACAATTAATTTTAAGTAAATACTTTCTACAAAGGTGTAATTTCAACAGTCAGAAATAGCTAACATATTCTCGTGCATTATCTATGATCTCCCCGTGATTCTGCACAAAACAAAGAAACTGTTTTTGTTGTTGGTGTAATGAGTTTATTAAATTACTCTTTCAAACTTTTTTTTACCCATGTTGTTAAAGACTGTCAGCATTAACATGTTAGCAGCCGCTAAGATGGCACGTAGCATGGTAAGCTGCATAATTGGTCAGTATAATAGGGGTAATCCGCTAAGAAGTGTTAATCGATCTTGATGTGAAGGAATAGGCTGGGTGAATACGCTATAAAAACTGATCCTGTGACTTGAAGTCAATATATATGCAGCAGTCGTTCAAGTTGCTTCGTTGGCGGTTATACTGCTGTATGCTGGGCGCGGTGGCTCAGTAGTCAGAGCCGGGAACTGCCAATTGTGAGGACAGGTTTTCAAATCTACCCCGATTCAAACGTGACCAATTTGCGTAGATGGGGACAATTCCCCGCACGTTGCATGTGTCTTTTTTAGAGAGACGGTAAGAGCCTTTGAACTTGTTTCATTGGCGTATATGCTAGGGAAGGTCAAGCTTCCACGTAGGTGGTAATTAATGTAATATGTTGTGGAGTCATCAGCTGTAACACAATGCGAGAATGGTCCAGAGTGGGATATGCAGTATAGTTGAATAAAGAAATGTATACATGCATACGTACATCTTACCCTCGGCTGTTGGGCCGACGGTGGCTGGTGTTCAAAATTACGGGAGAGGCGCCGGCTTTCATTAACCCTTTGTAAATTTAATTTAGATCGAGTTAAAACATGTGTAATACAACGGAACGGTGACATAATGTTCTTTATAACGATAGCAATTCTGTTAAATGTGTTATGTAGTTGCTGGACTGATTGCGCATGATTCACACCATCCACAACCGAAATGTCAGTGTTGTTTGTAACGACATTATATGCGGCTTTAAGTACATACCATTAATTACGCCTTTTCCCTTGTAACGCCGGGTAACTCAACTAGTTATTACTATTTATGGAATATGTACAAGCACTGCTGTGCACGACATATCTAGGAAACTCAGGTTGATGTATTCTGCCATAACTACCTCAAGTACGCTTGTAATCTTCATTTGTCCAGTGAGGTTATACTTAATTAAGGCTATCATATGCTTTGTATTATGAGGTAAATGTTGTACACTGTGCAACATGGTACACATCTGGGTAGTATGTTGTATGTACTGTACGTTATAATGTATATCTGCTGTATAGTGTATGAGTTGCACAGTGTGGAGTATATCTGGTCAGTTTTACATATATGTACAGCATGATGCATGCATTATACAGTATGAAGTATATCTGGTCAGTAGAAGGTATGTGCTATACATCATGGTATATCATTGTATGGTCAGTGTGATGTATGTACTGTAAATTATGATGCATATCTGGTCAGTGTGATGCATGCATGATATACATGTTTTACAGTGTGGTACGTGTATATCTGGTCAATACGAGTTATTACGTATCGCATAATATGATACATGCAGCAGCTATGGATTTCATGTATCATGCCACCTAGCGGATTAAGATTAGTTACTAGTTAGTTAATTAGTTCTCCTTTTTTCTGTTTGTTTTTGTCATTTATGAAATAATTTGGATGAAGCTACATTTAGGTCTTTCGGGTAAAGTAGACATGGCAATAACATGATATATTAAGTATTGTACTTCAGTATTCATGTGTGTCATTTATACTCATTGTTCATGTAGAATTGTACTACAAGCTCATTTGTTCGAATAAATGTTTTTGACTGGCTGCTTTTAGGACTACACTGACATTGTTGTATGACAGAAAACGGTCTACCATGGACAAAACAATAATACACATGACATTTGTCTAGTATGATTTTCAAGATTACTGAAGATTATAATAACCCCCGTCTAAGTGCAGCATCAAGAAATTCCACTACGTCATATGCGTATGAACTAATTTATGTATTACAAGTATGATTATACATAGCCTATTTCATGGTTCGTTGCCACAAAGATGTCATGAAGAAGACATATATCTATTGGGTAATCATCACTACTAGCTTACTCATGGAGCCATACACCAAGGGGAGGGCATCAGTAACCACGATTACAGTAGCGATAGTAATCTAATTCACAGTGGCGTCATCTGGTGAGTTACAACTTTACAGTTGCCGTATTTTTCCGATAGATCGGCAGTCACATTTTTGAAATACATTGCTATTTCGGGCTTGCTGTGTTTGGCAACAAAGAGAAGTATGTCGCGCATGCGCATGTTCGCGTAGGGCAGAAAGACGTAAACAAACAGCCGCGCTAAGCCGGCGTTTATCGTGTTACGTTGGTTAGTTGTTAGTTTTGTAGTTGTAGTTTATCAGTTGTTTGTGTGGATGGGCACATGTGAATACCAACGCAGTTGGATGACCAAATAAGCCACCTTGTCAGCGTATCGTTTAATCGTTATCATCCTTGTCTACACACTGACACAGTGGGGACTGGATAACGAGGCAGAGGCCATCACTGTTTGTGAGACAACTGTCAGACCATACCATACTAAGGCCAAGTTGAATGTACAGACAGTGTGAGATCATGTGGTTGTCACAGCGATAATCTGTGTCCATTTTCATTGAAGTGACAGGATCCTATAACATTTGGTGACAATAGCTTCTGCATTGACAGACAAGGGAATTTGTAGAAAGGTCACATGTATTACTCCATGTATTACTCCCTGATTCAGTTGCAGATGGAAGTCGCTGGTACAGTGTGATGTGTGTATGACTAAGTGTGAACTGGTCATTTCCACAGGTGTTGCCAACAAGATTTACATAACTTCAGTAACAATTATGATGATGACTTGTAGAGACATGGTTAATAAGGGTTTTAATCATGTGAAGCATGAGTTGCTGTCTAGAACAACTGAAAAAAAAACTTGGGCAAACCAATAGAGACCATGGGAATGTGCTTTTGTTGTTTCTCTTCCTCGGTTTTTTATCATTCTTCTTTTTGCTCTCTGGAATCTTTCCTCACCCACTTGACGATGGCAACAAAGTGCAGCTGTCTTTAAGGCAAACGATGAAGGGACATAATCTGGATAAATAGGGCCAGTTTTAAAAAGAAGAATAAATTTTATTTGACCCAGACATTTCAAGTAATAAATACATGCAATACACCCATGTCAAAAAATTATACAAATATATAACCTTATGGTAAACATGGTATAATGTATGGTAAATAACAAAAAGTAGGGTCAGGAGACTCCTCTAAGACTGTGGTAGTCGCTATCTCGAAGAGCCACCTTTTGTGATAGAAATTTAATTGAATCAATACATCACCCAAATCAAATATTCTCACAGGAAAAAACCCTAATATGAAAATGTGTGTAGTGTGAGCAAGCTTACATTATTATTGTGTTTGTCGTTAAGGCACTGTTTTGTATTGTTATAAAGGTGGTTGTCGGTTCTTAATTTTGCATACATATGTAGCAATTTTGCCTTGTGCATGTTACTTGATAAGTTTGTAAAAAAAAGTTTAACATACTTGGCAAATCCTTGTGAACTAAGTTTTGTTTTGATTATATCGGGAATGTTATTTAGACATTTCTTTTCAATTTCATGTTTAATTTTATAAGTGTATATTTTATTCTTGACTCTTGTATCGTGATTATGTACCTCATAGTTAAACAATATCCACCAGTTTTATAAATAAATTGGTAAGTCATTGTGTACATATTTATAGTAACATTTTAATTGTTGTAATTTAAGGATGTCATCTACTTTTAACAAGTTGATTTTTGTGTGAAGTGGTTCTGTGTGGGAAATAGTATTACTTAAGGTGATAATTCTCAGGGTTGTTTTGAAGTTTTATTATTCTATTTGATTGAAAGCCCCCTATAATGCAATCATTAATGTGTGGCACTATTAAAGAATTATATGATATTATTTTAATATGAAGAGGTAACACATGTTTCAATTTGTTTAAAATGCCAATTTTTTAGAACAAGCATTTCATATTTGTTCAATGTTTTTCCAGTTTAGATGTGTATCTATAATTAAACCTAAACAAATAATTTCTTGACTTGTTCAATAATATCTGTGGAGAAGTGGTCGCTACAAATCCTGGCGTGTTCTTTGGGCGTCCAATGCTTACGATGGACAGCTGTGACCCATTTCACTCTTATTTCACAGTCAAGTGGTATTCTATAAAATCTAACAGTACACATGTTTGATAAACGATTTGTACATCCACCAGCACAACAATTTGATGGCATTGTGAAGTATATTTCACGGGAGCGCCAAAACAAAAACACGAATTTCCCGTGTTGCGCGCCTGCAGCGAGAGCGTTCTGCCCTACAAACAAACCGCCACGTGCTTTTAATTTTTTCATGACGTCAAAACGCAACCCCGAATTGGTTGACCATAGACCGGTGGGCGTCTTTGCGATTCACTTATGAAAAGCTAACAGGCGCTTTTAAGCCACGCCCAGCGCGCTCGTGAGTGGTCTCTAGGTCATGGAGCGTTTGACACATGTGTCACGCAGGTTTCATTTACGAACAGGTAGGCAGGGCTATACGTACACAGACTAATTTTATGAACGGGTAGGCATGGCCCTACTGATACATACGTTCATCCAGATTATATTAGTTAACGTTAAATTTAGACTGATGCTGATTAGGACAGTCGCGAAATCCATTAATTGTAAATGTTGTCATAGTGTTATCTTAACACATTGTAAACACGAAGCAAATAGGTGCAATGTGGAACAACAATTACTTTTGCATTTATATAATAAAATGCGCAAATCGCGGTCTTCAAGATTTATTATGAATATTTGCGATTGGATGGGTGTAAAATTATTAGAATGTTGTTTATTTGGAAGAAGGATACATGTGGAAATATTTATAAATGCTAGTCAACTAATGTGTTGTAAGTTGTATTCAGCACACATAATCTACAAACTGCCAAAACACACATTTGGTGCTAAAATAATTGAGATTTGTTTAAAGGTAGTTAAACATTATTTTAGCAACAAATAATGAATGCGTTCTTGTAGATGTATAACATAATGTCTACTGAATGAAATCCTGCAAGAATTATGATATATTCGTTCACTCACGTAGCCATTTGGCATGTTTACTGCTGAGCTCGACTCCACTGAGCTTTTGCTTACATCCGTATACCCATGCAGACATTCAGAAATGTATACATGCATACGTAGCTATAATTAAACATGTAAATATCATATGGTAATTGGGCTACATTTTGCTCAGTTCGTAAAGTGAAAGAGCCTCAGTAATGGTGCATAATGGCAATTCCCATTTAATTAATAAAACATTTGAAAACGTGTGTACAGTGTGTATTAAACATAACCCAATTATATTACATAATCACATTTATTATATAATTACTAGAATTTAAATTAGTTGAAATCAAAAGTATGGTATGCATTAAATATACAAGAATTAATGTAATTCACGTGGATTGCATACTTGGGTAGTGTATAAGTAACTATGCCTACACTATCTTTGCTTCATTGCTAGCATCAAACCAACTGTACTGTATATATAAGTGTGTGGTGCACAATGCACATGCAACATTTATCAATGTATACACATATGTATCGTAAAATTTCTAGTATAAAACACATTACCATCACAACAAAAGGAGTTGCAAAATTACTTCATGACTTAAAAACAAACAAATCAACAGGACCCGGCCAGGTGCCAGCCATAATCCAGCGTAGAAATATGATATGACACATGCAATGTATTAACATATGTCACGATTAGAGATGACGGGGAAGAATGCCTTGCACAGTTTTCCATAAAACGTTCTACATCTCGATTTCTCCCCTCCGGCCTTCAACCCCTCCCCTCCCTCCCTCCCGTCGTATCTCCTTCCCCCCTCCTTCCTTCCTTCCACCCCTCCCTCCTTCCTTCCCTCTCTTCCTCCCTCCCGCCCTCCGTCCGTCCGTCCTTCCGCCCGTCCCTCCATCTCTCTCCCCCCCCTCTCTCTCTCTTTACACACACACATATATATATATATGCTTCTTTATATGCGTATTCGTGAATAATAACATGGTGTCTTATGATAGAATTAATCTCTTTATTTACCGTTATCTCGACACTTCTTGTAAATTCTCAATGTCATGTTCTGTTTTGCCTACCAGTGTTTAGAGTACTTTCGCCGAATCTCTGGCCACACTATGTGCTGTTTTGTCAGGGTAATATACAAAGAGTTTGCGTGGGGCACCCTCCTTGATTTGTGTAGAACCACACAGCCATGAAGCATTTCCTATGGTCGGGAATAAGTATCAGTGCCGACATGTAGTAACCTTCTCCTGATTATGAACGAATCATTATGGTCAGTTCGGTCTTGTACGTTCTGCTCGGATCATTCCCCGACTTCTATACGTTGTTTAATCATTTCACATATTTTAGTAGTTATATTCTCCTTATATTCGTCCATCTCTTAGATGATTATGAACTTCGTCATGTCAGCAGGGAGTAAGATAACAAATGATAACAATTATGTTCTTCGGAAACGCTAGAAAGGTTATAGCATATGTTATAGGCCCTTTAGTTGTATAGTTAGACACATGGAAAATGTAGGGGAATATAGGCAAACAGGCGAATAAGGCAAAGTAGAAATCGCATGTTATCGTTAAAATAAGGAACCTGTGTCGCGTCCATGCAATGTTCTG
>OZ023218.1:15548081-15605581 GCA_963995525.1 Escarpia spicata | reverse complement strand
ACGCTTTTGTATATACATAGATCATACCCCACCTGTGTGCTCGCATTGTTTTGCGTAGATAGCGAAATCTTCCAATCACAAGTGACCAACACAACAACATTTGATTGGCCAGAGCAGGTGATAAAATACAGACGTTCTCGACGCAGCTGTCCTACTCGGCTGTTGGTGTCCTCAATCCGACGATTGGAAAGTATCAACTACAAATACAACCGATTAAAGGTAAGACAACTTACAACATATCGCCATCGTTTTTGAACGATAACAAGTAAGGTATTATGTTCGTTTTCACAAAAATGTAAACTGACATTTGTTGCATGTTTCAGATAACTACAAAATGAAAATTCCGGTTTTCCTGTTCGGCTGCTTTTTGGGTGAGTATCCGAAAGTCTATTCTTCTTCCATTAATAATGGTAAAGTGACACTTACCTTACTAGATCTCTCTGCCGCGTTTGACACGATTGATCACAGCATTCTCATTGAAGTACGGCATATCTGGCACAGCTCTAAGCTGGTTTTCTTCATATCTAACTGATAGATATCTAACTATAGAGATTGGGAACTGCTTTTCAGCTGCACCGCCGGCTTTATTTGGTGTTCCCCAGGGTTCTGTTCTTGGGCCTTTGCTTTTTATTCTTTACACCACGCCACTAAGCTCTGTTATACAAAGACATAACTTGGATCATCATCTTTATGCTGATGATGCTCAGACCTACATTTCATTGGCTACCCCGGGTACAAATCGCTCCCTTAACCAACTTAGTGATTGCCTTCAAGATATCTTCCACTGGATGACTGACAGCAAGTTGAAATTAAATGCAAATAAAACTTAATTGATCATTATTGGTACTCCAATGCAGCGTTGTAAACTGGATGGTTTTTTCCCTACGCATATTTTGAATCAGTATATCACGCCAGCAACCTCGGTGCGGAATCTAGGAGTGATCTTTGATAGTAACTTCAATTTCCGACAACACATATCTCAAACATGTCGCAGCTGTTTTTAAAAAATCATATTCGTGATCTTCGCCGTATTCGCCGGTATGTCATTTTCTGTTGCTAAGACTATTGTTAGCAGCAGACTTGACTATTGCAATTCCCTCCTTTATAATATCGCTAGCAAGGATATCACAAAACTTCAGCGCGTCCAAAATTGTCTAGCAAGAGTAGTTACAAGATCTCCTCGTTTTTCTCGATCTGTACCACTTTTGAAGTCTTTGCATTGGCTTCCTGTACGATATCGTATACTATTTAATATATGTACCATTACATTACCCTGTCCAATAAGCAACCATCTTATTTGCATTCAGTGCTTACTCCTGTAAGAAAACCTATCCAACTTCGCTCATCTAGTTCTGACCTACTTTTTGTTCCTAGAATCAACACTAACATTGGAACTAGGGCTTTTTCTGTTGCTGCACCAAATCTATGGAATATGCTCCCTCTTAGTGTTAGATCAGTTGAAAATATTACAAAATGTCGTCGTCATTTAAAAACGTATCTTTACAACCTTGCCTATCCACCGTAGCTCCCTAGCGCCTTGATCCATCTGTTGACAACTGGAAAACTACTTATGGATTTTGAGATTGACCAATCCTTTTGTTTTGATGCGCCTCTGAGCTTGGTTTCCAAGGATTTAGGCGCAATAGAAGTTATCTTATTATTATTACTACCGCTCATAGTCTTTATGCAGGTAACATATTGTGCCACTAGAGTATTTATTTACGTATTAGACAAATACCAGTTCAGTGATGTAAACTTGAAAACAACCTGCACTTCGCACTGCACCACGTGAGTTTCAAGAACATCGACAACTCCCCGGTAACATCAATTACGATTGTTCTCGTTTTCCAGAAAATGGGTAATGGAACTTAACTGTTGAAACGGTTATCTGTGGCGTCCGGTTTGTGTACTTACCGACTTCGTTTATTTGTCTTTTGTTAAAAATGCCTAGAGCAGTAGACTTGTGTTAGGATTCAGAATATAATATATTACATACAGTGCAACATGCTTATAACGAACATGCATACAACGAATTGACGGATACAACAAAACAATTTCTTACGTACGGATTTGTTCCCTATCTTTTCCATTATAAGCGTTCACGCATATTACGAACACGTGTATAACGAATTCACGGTTATTACGAACACCTTTTCCCGAACAAATTTCGCCGTATAACGAATTTCTGTCCAACTGAAAATCGCCCGGTTGTTCGCAAATACTTCCCGCCCGTGACCTGGAAACCATGCCGTGGCCGCGCAGAGCGCCAGTGCCAAAGTAATTAGGTCAATGAGGGAAATCATTCGTAACAGGGCTATATAGTCAGACGAAGCTGCAGCGCACTGCGACTTGCTGGAAGATTTCCTTTTGTCTGGTGCCCTAGCCAACAGCAAACAAACGACAATGGAGGACTTCTTCAAAGCAGATTAACTGGTGTCATTCTGTGTGTAACGAATTCACGGATATAACGAACTCGTTAGCTACCCACAAAGTAGATCGTTATAAGCGTGTTGCACTGTATAGGAGCGAACAAGGACAATTATAACCTCATTAATCTCGTATGATATATACTATATAAGTCTAAATAAAAACAACATAACATCATCTTAGTATACACCATCGCCGCATGTGGTCAGTTAATGTTCTGACTACACCATTGGATTGCCTTAATCACAGCCATGTTGGACGGATGAGATGATACGGGGACGCCCTATACGATACGCAGTTGCTGCTGCGTATCAACTTATGACGAGATGTCTTGGCGCCATTGCACCGAACTGTCACGTAGTTGCGTAGTTTGATCCGAATTCATCTATTTCACGGGCTATGCAAATGCATAGAACTATAAGACACAACTTGCAAACGAATAAACCCGATATACTCGGTACATCGATACAGTACACATTTTACAAGACGCAACAGTGCCACCGTAGTGGTGTTTCCTAGGCATGCCAGTAAACCACAACAACGTAATTCTTCATTTCTTAAATATCCAGTAAAGACTACAATCGTCGTAACGAAACACCTTGTAACTTTCGTACCACTTCGTTCTCAATACAAGTACGTGTGTGTGTCCGTGTGTCCGTGTGTCCGTGTGTCCGTGTGTGTGTGTGTGTGTGTGTGTGTGTGTGTGTGTATGTGTGTGAGCATGTGTGTGTGCGCGCGTCCTTGTATGTTTATGTGCATGAGCGTATGTGTCAATATAATTATGTCCTGCGTGCACAAATCCATACAAATTAGTTTACTTGTTTCAGCCATGTCCATTCCGTCATCTGCCCGAAGCGACGAGCCAGGAGGTAGGTACACCTTATGTGCACCAAATGTACGATTCTTCTAATATCTCTTCTTTTCCAGATGTAACACATTAAATGTAATATATGCGACTGTACATGCAACTTTGAACTGAATTTTAAATTGCACTAACTGAAATATTGATCTTTCTATTTATGAGGTATTAATTAATTAATTAATTGTATTACGATGTATACATGCAATAATAAAATATAAATACAAATATTTTCATTTGCTAATTTTATTATATTTAATAATAATACTTGCTAATTTACAGATGTTATGAATAATATGAAACATTGTTTAACGCGCCCTCGAACTAATTATTTGAATAAAGCACTCTAATAATTGATTATTATTATTGTGTATGCCATTAAATCGTGCTGTTGTTATACGAGAATGTGCACTAGGTGTAATATTGTGTTTGTAGTGTGGGGTAACTGGACGAAATGCTCTAAGGAATGTGGCGGCGGCCTGCAGTCGAGAGATAAGTTTTGTCCCTACAAGTGCGGCACGGTCGAGGTTTCTTGTCATATTATGGATTGCACCGGTGAGTCAGTCGTTGTTCTGTGACTGATATCGAACAATCGTGGTTATGCATTTGTTTCTTGATTAAGAAATATATAACTGGCCCGTAGTGACTTTGACTGGGGATTTTTGGAGACTTTACGCGGTGCCGAGTGGGTGCATAGGTGAATATATTTTTTCGATGTGTCGAGATTTTTCGCGGTGTCAATAGGCGGGTAGTGTAGATTGTTTCGGTATCGAGGGAGGTAGTGGTGGACATTTTCCGCAGTTTTTTTACGTCACGATTGTAAAACCAAACGGAACTAATTCTCAAAATTGATCTCTTTTATCTCACCGGGTTCGGGGGCATACGTACACATCCAGAACAGTGTATATTATATATCAGAAAGTATTCACTCTCACAAATGATTACAAAGGAACATTACACATGATTTGCTGTATAAATCCTATGATTTACACTACAGCGTAAATATGTTTGAACAGAAAATAAATCGAGAACTATTTTATAATGGTGAGATACCCATAGATACACAAAATGTTGGACTTTCAGTAAACCAAAAACGACCTTGTCGATTTGCCATCTGGGTGTATTTGTTCTGAAGAGCTATCTTGTTCAAACTGGTTATATGGTGAAATATCTTCCCCTACTACTTACGACACTACATTGCACTGCAGTGCTCTGCAGTGCAGTGTAATGTTGTGTAGTAGATAATATGGGAAGTATATTTCACCATATAACCAGATTGAATAAGATGCAGTTGACTGCACTGCACTTAACTACACAGCACTGCAATGCACTGCATTGCATTTTATTGCAGTGCACTGCACTTCACAACACAACAATACATTACACGATGCTACTAACATATTACACTACACCTACACTACATTACGTTACACTACACTACGCTACGCTACGCTACGCTATACTACACTGCACTACACTGTGCTACGCTACACTACACTACACTAAACTACAATACATATAGAGTGCATAACACTACTCCGCTACACCTCGTTTCGGAACTGCAATACAGGAATGATCATCTTGTATTTCTCAGATATGAGCGGCCATTTTGCTTTCCCTACCGATTACAAATGTTTGAGTAAATGACCATTAGCGAGCTTGCAACAAAATACGTTGACGTCACAAATACCTATATCAACCGAAACTATTGATCGAAGCGCTTCGTAGCGGTCATACCAATACTCGTTTCACTAATTATCACATTCCACCCAAAACGTTTGAAAAGTTTACTCTAACGCGTGATTCTTGAAAGCAAAGGACGTTTCGACCAGACATGTCATAGTGTAACCTTATTTACCAATCAGGAATCGTCATCTAGCGACCGTATAAGATAATGAGTACTCGAGTCACTTATGATCACCGATCGTTGTTGTCTATGTCGGCGTAGTCGCCATCGTCGTTCTTCAAGTCATCGAAATAGACTTGGTCGAAGTAGGCATTTCGTCCCAATCTGGTGACGGTTTTTGAAACATTGGTGGGTTCTGCAAATTAGCCACTGAGTGAATACGCGAGCGATTAGCGCATACTTATTGCTACCTCGTGAAAGATCTAATGCAATAGTACATTCAGTATTCACCGGACCGACATGTCCCATATAAAAGTGCTCGACAAAATTCACACATCTCACCAAAACGCTATTTTCAAGGGCACTCTGTCAATCGGTAATGGCGGAGGAATAATTAATGTGGGCTTTCGCCTATTGTTGGCCCTCAGTGCAGCTTCTGTTACAGTCAAGGTTTGGCACAATGTTATCGACGTTTCCTCTGGTATGGCAGGTATGGTTTCGTCGTGGCATCGAATACCTTCCGCATCAGTCGCTGTTGGTCTATGCGCAGTGTGTGGCCCAGCCACACCCATACGCGCTTGTTTGCTATCTTTGTAATGTCATCACCGTCACTTTCCCATAGGGCCGTCGCAATCCAGGTGGTTCTACGTCTAGATATGTCTATATATCACGGTACCGCTTCGTTCAACAGTTTCGGTTGATATAAGCATGCGTGAGAGGTAAAGTAATTGTGTTACAAACTTGCTAGGGATTCTTCACTCAAACATTTAGTCTTAACGGAAAACAAGATGACCACGCTCCTGCTGCATTTCTAAACGAAGCTACAATGTTAACATTACAATACAATGGATTATTTTGTGTGTGTGGTTTTTGGCATAATATTCTGGGAGGTTTTCTGAAATAGCATTATGTTTGGTGAAATGTTAGTATATGGATTTCCCACTAGGGGCGCTGCGTAATATTAAAACAATCCGCTACGTACATAGACGCAGACAAATATCTTGTAGATTTGAGATAGACATTAATTTACATTTGTTTGACCCTTTGTTGTGTTCAATAAGTGTTCAGTACCAATCAAATCAAATAACTGTGATTCGTGTCTTTTCAAAAGAATTGTGTGAAGGTTCAATGTCGATGTTTGCGCTGACAGACCCTTATCGAGGACAGCCGTGGAGTGATTGCACTGCAACTTGTGATGGGGGAACACGGAGGCGGGAGAGTGCAACGGCTGGAATGGAACCACAGGTGATCAACTGCAGCACGCACTCCTGCATCCCGAGTGAGTCATTGCTTACTGCTCTCTAACTCACAGTAAACAGAGCTGCACAAACGGAACGGAAGCAATTTATTTTAAAAATAAGTGTTACCTTTTTTCGTTTGAACATTTCCTTACATATAAATGTGTGTCTGTTCCCTGTTTTGTCCATGATTCTTAATCTCACTGATATACTACATTTTACTAGAAACCTCGCTTCATCCGATTATAACTAACAAGATCCGCCAACCCATCACAATGGCTGCCGCAGCTGCCGGACTTTCCGTCGTACATATTTTGTCGACATTCTTGCTTGCAACTAATGCTCTCTGGCTACACGGGCCCACGTCGTTCTGTCAGCCACACACTACAACTATCACCATCCGCGCTGGCCACCAACTCATGGTGCCTTTATAACAAAAAACAACTGCATTTTGTTTGAACGCCTTATTTTGGTCGTCAAAACGCGCGTTTTTATTTATGAAACGACTGTGCAAGGATAATGTGTAGTTAACATATGGGCAGCAGTTTACGAACAAAGAACACAATCAACCGTTGACACTAAGATAGCGTTGCCTAAAGGCCACTGCAATGGTTTTGGAACGCAGACGAAGCATGCTATTCAGCGCGTAATATGTTCGTGAACTTGTTCTTTCGATAATCGAGTCTATCTACGTTGACGTTTTAGACTAAATATCCGATGGATCGACTGTTTGTAGAGCGTTGTAATCAACAATACATGTTGTCTAGTCGTTGTCTTGTTTCAATTGATTATCTGAAGAAAGTTGTTAATGATTTTGCGCGATTCATTTCATAGAAAAAACATAATAATTTTCCAAGTACAAGAGTATAAACAATCAGGACTACCAAATATAATCCCTAACACATCCGTAATATCTGACATAATACAACATAACCTCCTAGAGCAGCCATCCAAGTATCGTACATAGAATGGCCTTATTAAAGAGTTAACCTGATTAGACAGGTGGTCAGATATGCAGATGTGCAGTTCTGGCAAAACGTTGTCACTGATATTATATTCAGAAACATGATTTAGTTTAAATAAATTATTTTTATTGTGCGTTTAGTTGAGTTGTTTTTATTTCCCGGGAACATATGTAACACTTAATATTATATATATTTGAATATTGGTCATTATATACTACAATAACTGACCGCAGAACACAGTAGTTGGTGGCCGGTTTTCATAATGAATTTGACACGCATTTCAATGGTGTAATTAACCATACTGTGATAGAGTGAATGTTTCAAGAGATGGCCGTTTCAGAGAGGTTGCCGCTTTGCGAGATGTTATTGTACTGCTATATGTTATAATACTTGTTCTCACCAGTGAAGGGAGACTGCATCGCTGACGTCGTGTTCGTGATGGATTCCTCGGGAAGCATCGGCAGCTTCAACTGGTTTATCTCCCTACAATTTGTTATCGACGTCATGCAAGGACTAAATATTAGAAAACCGGGAACTCGTGTAGGCGTTGTCATTTACTCGAATGAAGTCGAGCTCAGTTTTGGTCTGACCAAGTACTACTCGGTGTCTGATATTAAGCCTATCGTCTTCGATCTCGAGTACATGGCTGGCGTTACTAACACCGCTGACGGTATCAAGGTGATGCGCGAAGTGTTCAGCGCCGAAGGTCGAGGGCCCAACAAAGCGACACCGATCGGGATTGTCATCACTGACGGCGAGTCTAACATAGACAAGCCACGGACACTCACTGAAGCACAACTTGCAAAGGACTCCAATATCTTAATGTTTAGTGTCGGTAAGTGACGCTTACTTGCACATTACCATTTCAATAGATATTACAACCCTGTGCACGTGTGTGTGTGTGTGTGTGTGTGTGTGTGTGTGTGTGTGTGTGAGCGCGCGCGCGCATACGCGCGTGCGCGTGTAAATGCGTGCGTGTTTGTGTACGTTAACGTTGGAGTTTTGTAACTGTATCTCCTCCATGTGATACACCAATTGTGATAGGTAAATATAATAACTTAAATTTTAAAATTCGGTGTATTGTTTTCGGTTGCATAATTAGCTTTTAAATATATTCTGAGTAGACGTATCTGAGCAATGATATCTTTATTTGTTTAAAGGGAGGCAATCCGATCGTTTTAATAATATTTTAATGATCTTATATATATTACGAATAGTATGTTTCTTAGATACGTTGCTTCCAGAAATTTTAATTATTAACCCCTCCCAAAATTCGTACAGGTTGATAAACTTTACTGCTTTAATTCTTAATTATATTTGTTTTCTACGTATAGTATTAAACCTCCTTTTTCACGTCAGTGTTTTACATGACCTGTTAAATCGTATCCATGTCCAACTGAATTGAGATAAATCATCATCACTGAACTTCCATGTATCTTACAAACGTAATGGTCAATTTAAAATTGATAGTATTTAGGAGCTCTACGAAAATGTCAGGTTAATCAAATTTAGCATTAATTTTTATTACTACTTGCTAATAAGTGGAACGTATCGATATCATTATATGAAGAGCGGGGTATCAATTTGGGTCCGTTTCGTTCGGTACTATTTTCATTTATGTCTAGACGATTTGTTAGAACATTATTTTAGATACCTCCTATTAGTAAGATATGAATATTTCACCCGTAGTCAATGGTTAAGACCTAACGTTAAGGTAGCTAATCCACTATACACATGAGGTATTTTGCAATTGAGGGACGTCGCGTGTATTTATATATGTGCATGTATCAATGATACACCATGCTTGATGTAAGTCAGTGTGTAATTTGGGATAATCATAATAAGACAGATTAAATTATCAGAAATAACATAACTAATCACATATTGCGTCAAGACAACGTAAGCACATTTGCCAACTATGGCGAAATCAGTGAGGTGGTGGGTGGAACAAAATACCCAGCACCGAAAGGACTGCCCCGTTAAGACGCCCGTCAACAGCTGACGAGTTTCTAGATGAATCCATGTTTCACGACTCAGCGACGGTCTATGTAATGCAATATCTACAGCTGCTGTATATTTTTCAGCAATCGGTAGTGGTATAAACGAAGACGAAATTAACGGTATAGCAACACACTCAGACTACGTATTCAAAGCGGTCACTTACGGTGACGTTCAGAGACTGACGAATGAAATTGCCGAGAAAATTTGCTCTGTTGGTGAGTAAAATTGTGGTTTTAAAATGTGTGCAATTTTGCTTTCAGTTTAAATTTAAGAAAAAAAAGGCAAATATAGAATGTAATTGGTCACGTCATCATTCTGATTTTGAGCATTTCGCAAAACAAACAATACTCCCAGCCCTCTTCTGAAATTATTGTGCTTTAGTTACCAACTCTTTATAACATTGATGATGAAACAATTTTTTTTTTTTTCTTCTTTTTCTTCTTCTTCCTTCTCTCTTCTTGTTCTACTTTCTTCTTCAGACTCTACTTCTTTCTTGTTCGTGCGTCTTCTCCTGTCTTCTACTTCTTCTTCGTTCTTCTTCTTGTACATTGCGTTTTTCAACGTTGACATATTAATCGCACATTCATTCAACATTACCGTTATGTATTCTTGGCTCTGGTTCCTGCATCTAGTGTGATTAAGATGATCACTGTCTACATCTACCCCACTTATTTGACGCATGCCGTTTTGTTTTGATGTTTATCTCACTGCATTCGCCTTCTAGTCTAAATTGCAAAGCATGTGCCAACATGGTATGTTTTGATTGTAAGCAGATCAAATAAGTACTATTTGTTCGTAGCATTATATAATAATAATACTTGTGATGGTAAACATTCATGGTCTCTTTCTGACAGCCAACACAAGAAATTGCAGTGATTGTGGAGACTACAATGCATGCAGCGAATCGTGTGGAAGAGACGGCATAAAGTACGGAACGAAAGAATGTTGGCTGGTTAGCGGACTATCTGGGAAAGAAATCCCCAATAGTAGAAAATCGGAAAACTGCAACCACACATGCCATATTCACTGCCCGATAGATAAATGTGATGATTGTGGAAACTTCGGACCGTGCAGCGAGTCATGTGGAAAAGACGGCAGAAAGGATGGCGACAAAGAATGCTGGCAGATAGACGGGGAGACCAGAGTAGAAATCGCGGGCAAAAGACACAAGGAGAATTGCACTGATACCTGCCATAATCGCTGCACGTGTGAAGGCGGTTGTGCAGACTTCGGCCCGTGCAGCGAGTCGTGTGGCGCCGACGGCACAAAGGAAGGTACCAAAGACTGCTGGGCAATTGATGAAGTGACAAACAACGAAATCACCGGTAGTAGACACAAGGAGACATGCTCCGATACATGCAACATTCCCTGCCCGTACAAGAAGTGCGAGGACTGTCGAGACTTCGGATCTTGCAGCGAGTCGTGCGGCGCTGACGGCATAAAGGAAGGCAACCAATTCTGCTGGATGGTAGACGGGGTGACACACAAAGAAGTCCCCGGTAGTAGATACGAAGAGGTGTGCACAGATACCTGCCATAATCGCTGCACGTGTGAAGACGGTTGTGGAGACTTCGGCCCGTGCAGCGAGTCGTGTGGCGCTGATGGCACAAAGGAAGGCACCAAAGACTGCTGGGCAATTGATGAAGTGACAAAGAACGAAATCACTGGTAGTAGACATAAGGAGAGTTGCACTGATACCTGCCATAATCGTTGCACGTGTGAAGACGGTTGTGCAGACTTCGGCCCGTGCAGCGAGTCGTGTGGCGCCGACGGCACAAAGGAAGGTACCAAAGACTGCTGGGCAATTGATGAAGTGACAAACAACGAAATCACCGGTAGTAGACACAAGGAGACATGCTCCGATACATGCAACATTCCCTGCCCGTACAAGAAGTGCGAGGACTGTCGAGACTTCGGATCTTGCAGCGAGTCGTGCGGCGCTGACGGCATAAAGGAAGGCAACAAATTCTGCTGGATGGTAGACGGGGTGACACACAAAGAAGTCCCCGGTAGTAGATACGAAGAGGTGTGCACAGATACCTGCCATAATCGCTGCACGTGTGAAGACGGTTGTGGAGACTTCGGCCCGTGCAGCGAGTCGTGTGGCGCTGATGGCACAAAGGAAGGCACCAAAGACTGCTGGGCAATTGATGAAGTGACAAAGAACGAAATCACTGGTAGTAGACATAAGGAGAGTTGCACTGATACCTGCCATAATCGTTGCACGTGTGAAGGCGGTTGTGCAGACTTCGGCCCGTGCAGCGAGTCGTGTGACGCCGACGGCACAAAGGAAGGTACCAAAGACTGCTGGGCAATTGATGAAGTGACAGACAACGAAATCACCGGTAGTAGACACAAGGAGACATGCTCCGATACATGCAACATTCCCTGCCCGTACAAGAAGTGCGAGGACTGTCGAGCCTTCGGATCTTGCAGCGAGTCGTGCGGCGCTGACGGCATAAAGGAAGGCAACAAATTCTGCTGGATGGTAGACGGGGTGACACACAAAGAAGTCCCCGGTAGTAGATACGAAGAGATGTGCACAGATACCTGCCATAATCGCTGCACGTGTGAAGACGGTTGTGGAGACTTCGGCCTGTGTAGCGAGTCGTGTGGCGCTGATGGCACAAAGGAAGGCACCAAAGACTGCTGGGCAATTGATGAAGTGACAAACAACGAAATCACTGGTAGTAGACACAAGGAGACGTGCACCGAGACCTGCTTCAACGACTGCCCGACGACAACCACAAAACCATGTACGTGATTTTATATGTTAAATCTCGAAGATGTCGAACTAAATTACTTCTCATCAATGTGTTAACGTATATATTATTTATTTTGTGTGAAATTCTTGCCTAGATGATCGTGTTTGTGTTGCCCACTGCATTAATAGGGGAGCTACATAGTTAGTGCACAACGAACGAACAAACGAACGAAGAAGTTTATTTACCCTATGTATATAAAAAGTACAATTTGTTTTTGATACTTGATTGTAGAAATACAATAAAACATAAACAAACACAAATATATAAACTACGCATGATACATAAGTATGTAATTCGGTAATTTACGGAAAAAAACTTGATATATTTGATAACATAATGTATACATCAGACGGCGTCGGTGACTCCTATTAAAACAAAATGTCGCTATCATAAGAGCCACCCCATTTTCGTAAAAATAAAATATTTTCTTTTAATCAACAATAAAGTCCATCTCAAACGTGTGCGTGTGTGCGTGTGTGCGTGTGTGCGTGTGTGCGTGTGTGCGTGTGTGCGTGTGTGCGTGTGTGCGTGTGTGCGTGTGTGCGTGTGTGCGTGTGTGCGTGTGTGCGTGTGTGCGTGTGTGCGTGCGTGCGTGCGTGCGTGCGTGCGTGCGTGCGTGCGCGTGTGCGTGTATATCAGTTTGATAGTGTACACCTATAATCGAATTTTTTTTTACAAAAACTGTTTACATATATTTAAAAACCTCGCATACTGTGGGTGTATATCTTATCTTTAATTAAATCAGACGTGTTATTTATAGCGTGTGACAAGTTGTATTTCAAACATTTCATTGCAAAGTCATGCTTAGTTCTGAAAGTATATAAATTTTGTGTATTCCGAGTGTTGTGTATGTTATCTTTTGGAACAATTTGCCATTTAAAAAAATAATCCGGTAGATTTTTTTGAATATATCTGAAGTAAAATTTTAACTCTTCCAGCTTTATGATGTCTTCAACTTTTTTGGTTTAGTTTTTTAAAAAGTGGTTCTGTATGTGAGTTTGCTTTGTATTATTATTCGCATTGCTTTCTTTTGGATTTTCATAATTCTGTTTCCTTGATAACCCCATGCCATAATGCAATAATTAGTGTGAGACAATATTAACTAGTTATATAAGAGAACTTTTATTTGCACTGGTATTGCGTATTTTAATCTAGTCAATATGCCAGTTATTTTGGAACATTTATTTGATACTTTGTCAGTGTGTTTTTTCCAATTT
Source organism: Escarpia spicata (assembly GCA_963995525.1). Taxonomy (NCBI): domain Eukaryota; kingdom Metazoa; phylum Annelida; class Polychaeta; order Sabellida; family Siboglinidae; genus Escarpia; species Escarpia spicata. Next base: position 15,592,263 of record OZ023218.1, on the reverse strand, counting down.
GAGTTTGAGTCCAAAGTCAACCCTAAGAAGTTAAATTTGTATACTTTTTCAATAATTATATAATCTATTTTAGATGTAACAGTCGTTATGCGTTTATTTGGCATATGGGAAATCATATATTTTGATTTGTTTTTATTCAGCGATAATTTATTAATTTTTAGCCATTCAATAACTTTAGAGAGTTGTTAATTTATTGAGGATTGTATGTTTTTATTTTCGGGGTTGTCACTAAAAGAGTTTAAAGTACTAACTAGTGTAGTGTCATCTGCATACATAATGAAATCGAACTTATGATTGGCTTCTGAGAAATTGTTAATATATAACAAACAATAGTGGTCCGAGTATTGAACCTTGAGGAACGCCAATGGTTACTGATAAAATGTCTGACTTTGTATTATCTTCTATTTCAACGTATTGTTTCCTATTTTGTAAATAACGTTTAAGTACTTGTAGTGTTGAACCTCTTAGGCCTTAGTATTTTAATTTATTTAGTAGAATATTATGATTGATGGTGTCAAACGCCTTAGACAAGTCGAGAAATATACTAATAGGTACGTCATTTGTATCCATTTGAGTTACTATTCTATCAATTAGCGCAAGTGCAGCATATTCAGTAGAATTTTTCAGTCTAAAGGCATACTGGTTATCAAAAAGAAGTTTTAAGTCGTTAAAATATGATGATAATTGTGTAAAAATTATCTTATCAAGTACTTTTAATTTAGAAGGAAGAAGAGAGATAGGCCTATAATTGTCAAATAATGACGGATCGCCTTTTTAAATATTGGAATGACTTTAACAATTTTGAGTTTGTCAGGGAACATTCCGGTGTGTAATACTTGGTTTATTAGAATCGCTAATGATTTCATAATGACTGGTTCAATTATGTTTTAGTAATTTTGAAGATATATCATCATATCCATAGCTGTTTCTAGTGGGGAGACTTTGTATAACTTTCTTTACAGTATCTTCATCTACGTTTTCAAAAATAAAAGTAGAATTTATTTGTTTATTTAGAAAAGAACTCTAAGTTTTGTTACCTGCATATTTAATATCTTCTGCTATAGCGTAACCTATATTTGTAAAATATTTATTAAATGTGTTAGCAATACCTTTTTATCTGTTAATTTGACACCGTTATCATTAAAAATAGTGGTAATTTATGCTGCGTAGGTTTTTTTGAGAGACATTCATTAATAGTTTTCCAAGTGTTTCTTATATCGTTTCTGAATACATTAAAACTGTGTTCAAAATGCATTTGTTTTGCTTCACGAATGTTTTTCTTTAACATCGTGTTATACGTTTTAAGATTAATGTTAATAGTTTCGTAATTTAGCGAATTTGGGTTTGTGTTACTTTTAATTGTTTATATAGTTTGTCTCGATACCGAATTGATTTAAGTAATCCTTGAGTAATCCATATTGATTTTTTTGTTTATATCTATTAAATTTAACTAATTTGGTTGGCATATGCTTTTTTGTTGCCCGTGAAATTTCCCCGTATATTATCTCGTTATTACGATTTATATCGGCATTCAGATTTCTATTTAGTTTATTGTAAATTGCATCTGAATTTATTTCATGTTTAACCTTACACATAGCTTCTTCATTTAATATGTTTATTTTTACGTAGCGAGGAGAAGGTTCTGGATTGAGTAAAATGTAACTAATCATGAAACACGGTTGATGGCCAGAAAAACGTTTGGTTAGAATACCCGCAGTACTATCTAATATAAATTTGTTTAGTTTACAAAAAAACAATTATCTATTAAAGTGCCTTTTGTTCTAGTGAACCTGGTAATCTGAGGGTAAAGGCTGTGTGATATTAAGGTATCAAAAAATTACTATATGTGTCATTGTCATTTAATTTCAGAAAATTTATATTAAAATCCCCTGCAATAATAAGATTAGTGTCACCATTATTTTCTAATGCTGATATAGTCGATGATAATTCGTTTATAAATGCATTTATGTTGTCATTAGTTGATCTTGGAGGTCTATATATGTTTCCTATAGTAACATTCTTAGATTGGCTGCCACCATTTATTTAATATTTAATTTTACTTCCGATCTATATGTGTTGTTAACATATGTTATTAACCCTCCTTTGTCACTACAGTGTTTGCCCTGTGCTAAGCAAGTGTAGCCACGTAAAGAAAATTGGGACAAGTCATCTGTTTCTGCCTTCCAAGTTTCTAGTAAACATATAATACTGAATTTAAAATTACTACTGCTTAGTTCTTATGCAAAAGCCTCAAATTCTTAAAATTTTGCATTTATCGATTGTATATTAGTGCATCAGATACTAAAGCATTTTGTGTTATTCTGAGCTAATTTGGTAAACGTATCAAAGTCGTAAAAAAGATGAGCGACGCATTATTTGAGGTTCATTATTTTTAGTATCATTTATATTTAGAACATTTATTAAATCATTGTTATGAGTACCTCCTAAATAGGAGAGGAATGTTTCGTCAAATGGCATGATTTAGTTTGGGTGGTTTCTTTAAAATGTATGTGTAAATTGATTCAGGCTCTATTTTCAAGATAATGTGATTGATTGTGATTCAGTTTAACTTTTTCACAGTCATTTGCTAGTGTTAATGGTGTGGTATGGTGTATGTAAATGTGTGCGTAAGCTGAGATAGACTTCTTGTGGTTTTGTATGAGAACAAATAACAAAACAATTTGGTTACCATCGTGAATACAAGATGGCCCTTTTCTTGGAAGAACATAATACACATTGTATTTAAACGGTGTTGGACACCTCTACATGTAGCGTTGGTTTATGGCGTACACAATATACACTTTACTACATTATTTTACATATATTTTATACACTTATTATTATCTTTAAGTATTTACGTCGACAGGGAGGGTTGACTGCTCTCGGTGCGACTTCACAAAAGGACAGATATGGCTGGCCAACCCGTTCAACTGTCATCTGTATTACATATGCGAGCCGCTCGGCAACGGGGACTACCGCGTTCATAGCGGCACCTGCGGAGAACTCTTCTGGAACCAAGCCTACCACACGTGTGTGCCCGTCATGCCGGCGGATGCAGACTGCGAAGTTGGGCCTGTTTCTCCCTACCACCAGCCATCGATTATTAGAGGTAAATCTATAGTGTCAGCAATTGGTAACTAAACTATAAATCAATTAATAAGAACGAGTGTGTATCTGCAAAAAAACAGTCTATTATTTCGCACATATTTTATCGGTCTTTTGCAGCGCCGATACATAGTGTATGCGGTGGCCAATGTTCTGAATAAATATGTCATTGATTCATTCACGATCTGGGACAATTGTGGCACAGGTAAATTGTTCAACTCTCTTAATGCAAATTATTTCTCATGCTCGAAGCATGTCAGTTGTTTATTTACGTATCCTTTGATGAGTGTCCGAACACAAGCGGAATAGTATATTTAGTCTTTTATTGATATGTAAGTCGCCCCCTTCATCTAAAATTCATTTGGACGTAGATCAATCATGGCAGTTCAGTAGAAATAATGCATCTCACATTTTAAAATTGCAAATGAACAACATGAGTTTCTCTTACCAACACAGTATTTCATATCCTTGATACCTTTAAAGTATTAACACAAACTCTTGCTACTATAAAGATTGTACGTAAAACGTCACGTTGAAACCTTCGGCATCACATTGTACCGCACGACGCCACATTGTAACGTACGACGCCACATTGTAACGTATGACGTCACATTGTAATGCTAGTTCAGATGTATCCAATGTTTACAGCGCCATGCCCGTACGAAACTTACCCTGGCGAACCATCCAAGTTCTGGGTTAGTGGAGATCCACTGACAATAAGCAACTGCCTTCAAGGAATGGAATTCGTCAACATGGGTGATATTTGCGACTGTCTCCCAGCCGGACCTCGTAAGTACCGTGTGACTGTTCTGTGTTTTCCTCCGCAATGTACAACAGGTCAGGGCGTTTTATTTACACACACATTGGAGGCATTGCATCAAAGCCCGTTCATTTGCCCCCCCCCCCCGTTAAGCCAACTTGCTCCCCCAAATCCGGTCCTACCCTGTTTTATCACAATGCATCTGCCCATTTCTAAGTAAGACTATTTACAACATCAGTAAAACAAGACTTATAATTGGCGAAAACAGAATCTTTAGTATTTATACAATCGACACTTGCTAATTGTACAAAAATGACACCATTAGCTAACCAAATTAATCTCTTTTGCGACTCCAGTTCTGAACACGATCGGGAAAGCTATTGAGTGTTATGTCACAGTTTTTACAGTCAAATCAAATGTCAGCCCCAGATGTGCATATCGACGTGCCATTCGTTCCCGAGAAATGGATATTCGGCGTATGCACAAACGCCGCATTATTTCACTCGCAACTAGTAATATTAAATGAACAATAACGAAGCCGTGTAATATTAATACTGTAATACTAATTTTCTCTTAGAAACACATACATATATACAAGTTTCAGTTTGAAAAACTGTCAATACATTTGACGAGTTGTTAAAAAACCTAGTCTTTTGTTGACAACTACAGTGATGTAGCCAGTCGCTGTACCAAGCCAGTCGCTGTACCAAGCCAGTCGCTGTACCAAGCCAGTCGCTGTACCAAGCCAGTCGCTGTACCAAGCCAGTCGCTGTACCAAGCCAGTCGCGGTGAAATAAACTGACTTTTAAAAACTCTTTTGGCTTTTTTAGGTCTGCGTATTTTCGTTGTTAGCTATGAATGTTCTAAACATCACTTTTGGCTATGCACATAATAATCAGGGAGTCGAACGCCCTTTTGAAGGTACATCGTGCATTAGGGTACGCACGATGTTTGCTGCAGTTTTGTGACCTTCTAACCTTCTAGGTCAATAATCCGACGGGTGCCACTCAGGCACCCTTGAGCGTTTTTGTATAAACTCACTAATATGCATATTAGTTATCGCCATTAAAATATATATTACGTTTGGATGGACATCCAAACAATCAAAATGATGTGTCCAAACGCAAGTTTTCGGGGTGTCTGGGTATGATTACGTCAGTGAAAAAACATAGTATACAAATTTGTTGCATGAATATGCAAATTAGTATATATAACCTCACAATTATTGTTTATATCTCCTCAGTAGGCGAGCGGTAGGCATTACCTAACGGACCGGCTTAAATGCTCCCCCCGTATAATCACCCAAATGGTATATCATTGATATCCTCGTCTCAACGAAGTCTGTTGTAAAACTACCAAATGCAATAAGCGTGACTCCAATGTCAAACAAGGTCACCGTCAAATGATCAATTTTCGAAATTGTGCGCTTCGGCAAACGTTTTAAAATTACAATGGTTGCATATCTACTTTCTCTAATAACAAAACGGCATATATTTTTGGGAAAGCTTATTGTATCCGCGTTAACACGAGATATGATGTGGAGCTGTTACCCGGTACAGTAAGTGTGCAACTAAGGTCAAACGATGTAACATGATGACTATTCGAACTTTTGCAATACCGCGAACGTCATAACGTTACAATAACTCCTAACTACTTCATTTCTATGGACACATGATATGCCGCGTGAAAGAACAATTTCTTTACGACAAAATGAAATATGACATGAAGTTGGTGGAGTTTCTATAGGGCGACGGTCAAACAATGTACCGTCAAGTAATAAAGATTCGAAAGTGCGCCATCCCACACACGTTATGCAATATAAATGGTGGATTATATCTACGTTACCTTGGAGTCATGCTTACAACACCACTTGACTCTACGACGGGTCTCGTTGTGATGGATATATATAGGGTTTTCAAATGTTATATCATTTAAGTGTTTATACGGGGAGGGGCGAATTTAATTTGGTTCGTTAGGTAGTGCCTACCGCTCGTCTATTGATGATATATAGACGAAATCGTCAGGTTGCGTTGGTTAGAGCTAATTTGCATATTCATGCGAAAATGTGGAAACTATAATTTGTTCACTGACGTAATCATGACCAGATACCCTGAAAACATGCGTTTCGACACATCATTTTGTTTGTTTGGATATTTACAATTCAGAAAACTAGTATATATTTTAATGGTGATAATTAATTTGCATATCAATGGGTTTATACAAAAACGCTCAAGGGCGCCTGGTTGGCACCCGTCGGATTATTGACCTAGAAGGTGGGAAAGGTAAAACAATGCAAAAAACATCGTGCGGACCCTAATGCACGCTACACTAGTTAACACCCGGACTATAAAATGTTAAACTATAATGGACTTACGTTTATTTTTTATTGGAGTCGAACATAAAACCGTCTCGTTTTACTTAGGAAACTCAGAAGCTTTGAAGCACTTCTCTAATGTTCTGGGAATGCTTGGGTTTGATAAATTTTAGGCCACATGGTATGCTCGGAAGAACTGTACATTTAGTTAATTGTCTGTTTATGCGTTATGTATAGTTTTCGTTTTAGGATACTTCAATGTGTTATTTATATACATCTTGCTCGTAAAATTGTACATGTGTGGGGATTTTACACGTGCATGCAATAATGTTGTGTGTTTTTATAACTTTCTTTTTCTTTTTCTTTATTATTATTATTATTTAGAGCTAATTACTTGAGATGATGGTTAACGGATGAGCCTAAAGAAAATGTTCTGTTTTAAAATGTATTGTTTTAGGACAGACAATAAACTATTTGTGTGTTGATTTGATTTGATTTATGGGCAGTGAGCAACTACTGTTTTACTAGACGCCGACGCGAGATTTGTAGTTTGCGTCAAATCTGCCGTCGCGATCGACTTTTGCGTACGTGCTTATTTCCAACTACAAATCCTTTCTAACATGTCAGGGAGACTGAAAGAGACTTGCCGCAATAAACAAACACAAAACTAAAATGTGCAATAAAATCACACGAACGATTATTTGTTTTAGTCTGGACATTTAGCAATTGTAATAATAATAATAATATAAATATAAAGCACAACTCATAGGAGAACACCTGAGTCTTGTGCCTTTCTCCTCCATAGTCTGCTGTCTTAGGGTAAGTTTTTTTTAACAAAATGTTCATTTATGGAATATGACCTTTAATAGATACTAATCAAATCCTGATATAGGATACACATTTTGGGATTCGTTAACTCCCCTTAATTAGGCATAAATCCAAAATGGCCGCCACCGATATAGGCTGAAACCTGATTAGGTCATATCTCAGCTAATAATAGGCCGATTTCGAGTTGAAAAGGAATTGTTCGGCATAGGCAGCGAAGTCCGCGAGGCATTCGACGAGCTGGCGTCGATGTTCCGGCGGACGTTACTGGTATGTTGCCAGCGATCTTCACTCATACTGATGAACTGCCCAAGCCATCTCCATATCCGTGTCTTAGGACTTCCCCGACGTCGCACGATGGTAATGATGCTACTTCGAATCTAGAACTAAGAAGCGTATTTCCATATATTCCATATCAACGTGGATCTGCTGACTGCGATATCTGTGCATATGCCATCACCTACTGCGCGGGATCCATGGTACTCGACATTTAGTACTGTCTTGAGTAACTCACCTCGAATGGAAACAATACCGGTGCGTTTTGCGTGTGTTATCGAGCGATCTGACTTCGTGTCCTTCACCAGTCGAAATAATATAATAGGCCTTTCGTACAGCATCTTGGCAGAAGTATAGTTGTGGGAAATGTTGGTGAGCTGACCTGTTATGTTTAATATATTAAAACGTCATGTACAAAACTACACAATAATATTTATACCAAAGTAATATACACATGTACTATGGATGTACAAGTATAGTATTTGTGGACATACTGTTAACATATAACCTATATCAGGGTCCCGCAAATTTTCTTAGATGTGGGCCAAATTTGTTCTAGTTATCTCTCTGTGGGCTAAAAGCTTTTAATTAGGTCAGACATAAAATACCTCTTCGTAAATGCACATTAAAAAGTACGTTTAAAAAGTATTAAATCATACCATATAAACGCCATGTAAAACAACGTATAAACAGAACGGTGACGTTGTCTATTCTTTTACCAACAAGGTCTAGTACTGGAGAGAGCAGAAAGTTCGTAAGTCGCAAAACAACCTTCAAGCAATATCGAAGGTGTTCTGGGTGTGAATGTGATTCGTCGTTGGGTATTCCAATATCGCTCAATTAAATGCTGCTGGAAATATATATCAACCATTTCTGCGTTGTCTCACGCAATGCAGAAAATCAGCACTTTTAGAGCAGTAAACGAACTTGCTAGGAAGTAGCGAAGTCAGCAAATCGATCACTGAAGACAGTCTGTAGGCTGTCCAGCACCCCGACAAACACGGAATTGGCATTGTCGTTTTTGCCGCAAAATTATCCGATGAACAATTGTCGTTCACAACTTGAAGGACGACAGTTTTATGTTGAAACTTCCACTGTTTCGTACACGTTGCTAATCAGTTTTTGCACCATATGAATTCAACGAGCAAAAATTGAGCTGAACACAAAACTCACTATCCCCCAGCTGAGCGACAGGCCTGCCAATTCCAAAAAAATGTATCATGATAACTGTACAGCACACCAGAATCGTTCCACGGTTCAACAAACGAACTTTGTTGGATGATGACCATGACCATTTGCTGTTGCTAGTCTTGCAGGCCAGTTGGAAACCGTCCGCGAGCCAAATTTGGCCCACAGGCCAGGGTTTGCGGAACGCATCAATAACATTCTGGCCTACTCCATCGCTACCTGATCATGTGTCAATTAAGTCAATTAAGTGATTCGTTCTCTAGTCACTTCAAGAATAAAATCAGTATTATTCGTTCTGCTTTCCCACGTCATAATATAAGTAATGTCAGTGTGGACTTTCCACAAGTAAATTCTCAACTTGTATCATTTGAACCTGCAACAGTTGATGAAGTTAGGAAAATAATTATGTCCTCCCCAAATAAATATTGTGCACTTGATCCATTTCCAACAATACTGCTAAAAGCATGTCTCGATACACTAATTGGACCTATAACAAATATTATAAATGCATCACTTTGCTCTGGCTGTTTTCCTGATGATTTTAAATACGCCCATGTCACACCACTTCTTAAGAAGTCATCTCTGCCTAAGCAAGACCTAAACAGTTATAGACCTATTTCTAATCTCAGCTTCATTTCCAAAATACTAGAAAAGGTTGTAGCAAGTCGTCTAAGGTCTCACATTAGCACAAATGTCTTAACTAATGTGTCACAATCAGCATATAGGCAGTTTCATTCAACAGAGACTGCCCTCTTAAAGGTTCATAATGACATTAACTTGAACATTAATAATGGTAAAGTGACTGCACTTACCTTACTAGATCTCTCTGCCGCGTTTGACACGATTGATCACAGCATTCTCATTGAACGCCTATTAAAGTGGTACGGCATATCTGGCACAGATCTAAGCTGGTTTTCTTCGTATCTAACTGATAGATACCAAACTATAACCAACTTAGTGATTGCCTTCAAGATATCTTCCACTGGATGACTGACAGCAAGTTGAAATTAAATGCAAATAAAACTGAATTGATCATTATTGGTACTCCAATGCAACGTTGTAAACTGGATGGTTTTTTCCCTACGCGTATTTTGAATCAGTATATCACGCCAGCAACCTCGGTGCGGAATCTAGGAGTGATCTTTGATAGTAACTTCAATTTCCGACAACATATATCTCAAACATGTCGCTGCTGTTTTTATCATATTCGTGATCTTCGCCGTATTCGCCGGTATATGTCATTTTCTGTTGCTAAGACTATTGCAACAGCGCTTGTTAGCAGCATACTTGACTATTGCAATTTCCTCCTTTATAATATCGCTAGCAAGGATATCACAAAACTTCAGCGTGTCCAAAATTGTCTAGCAAGAGCTGTTACAAGATCTCCTCGTTTTTCTCGCTCTGTGCCACTTTTGAAGTCTTTGCATTGGCTTCCTGTACGATATCGTATAATATTTAAGATCTGTACCATTACATACCAGGCACTGTCCAATAAGCAACCATCTTATTTGCATTTATTGCTTACTCCTGTAAGAAAATCTATCCAGCTTCGATCATCTAGTTCTGACCTACTTTTTGTTCCTAGAGTCAACACTAACATTGGAACTAGGGTTTTTTCTGTTGCTGCACCAACTCTTTGGAATATGCTTCCTCTTTTTGTTAGATCAGTTGAAAATATTACAAAATTCCGTCGTCATTTAAAAACGTATCTTTACAACCTTGCTTATCCACCGTAGTTCCCTAGCGCCTTGACCCATCTGTTGACAACTGGAAAACTACTCATGGATTTTGAGATTGACCAACCGTTTTGTTTTGATGCGCCTCTGAGCTTGGTTTCCAAGGATTTAGGCGCAATAGAAGTTATCTTATTATTATTATTATATGTATATTCGCTGTCATGTCTGTAATACCACGTAACGAGAACACACACTGATGCAGTACAATTATTATTATTACATTATTAATATTGACAGTAAATATTTAAAAGATTTATCCTGGTTGCAGAATAGCTGCTCATTTACTACTAACCTATCTGATTGAAGTGGTCCCGAAATGTGAGGACGATTTGTTGCTCCACTTCCCCTACGAGGACCACTTCAATGACGTCACATGTCACCACGCCATTGCCACCCAGTACGGCGACGGAGTGTCACTACAATATGACGCACAACGACAAGGAAACGTAGCCTGTTTCACCGGTGGTACACACTTCGAAGTAAGTATCAACCGAGAAGAAACGTTAACGAGGAATTTTTTGTGAATGTGTAAACATTTTGTATATTCGTTAAACAGCCATCCTGTCGGTAACCAAACACCTTATTTATACTTCTAAGATTGCTGTCACGCACAGGATACACGCTGTGTCAAACGCATGGCGCGTGCTAATTTAGTATACATCTAAAGGAAGCACGATAATGTGCATATCAAAGTTCGTAGTTCAAGATCCGCTATCACATTCTAATCACAATAGACACACTGGTCAGTTATTAGAACGTTGTGGAGTGCTGGAAACAACTAGTAACGACTATAAATATATTTCAGGTTGCCTTCTTGCGAACTTGGTTTGCCAACAACAAAGTTGACAAATTCTCAGTGTCGGTGTGGTTCAAGCGACAGGGTGAGCAAATGTCTCCTCAAGGCATCGTCAACAACGGAGACTGCATAGACACGGCCGGCTTCCTCATCGGTCATACACAGGACAGTGTAGTCGCCAACATCACCACGGAAGTTGATCACGGGCAGACTCCGTTGCAATCGGTGAATATATATATATATATATAATAATATAATGTAATATAATATAATATTATACACACACACATATATATATATATATATACATACACTGTATATATATATATATATATATATATATATATATATATATATATATATATATATATATATATATATATATAATATATGTATAACCCTTGGCCAGCATTGCAATTTGTTTCCAATTTACTCGTTGTCATTTTTATTTACCTGTTATGCACATGAAAAACCCAGTTCTACTAGTATCGGTAGTTAATTGAGAGTGATTTATCGTCAAAATGTACATAAAAACAGTAACATAAAGACAAACAATACTGCATTGATCCTTGCAGGGAAATCAAAATATCACATAAAAAGTCACACCCAAGTATATATATATATATATTGTATATGTAGTGTATATTATATATTATAATATATATATATATATATATATATATATATATATATGGGTGTGACTTTTTATGTGATATTCAAATATATTGCCACCTGCTTGTAGATACTAGTTCCAGTCAAGGGACACGATTGGCGAACCATGCCTTCTGACAGTTAACTTGTGTTAGAGGGGGTCTAAGTGATAAGATAAAATAAATTAAAAACGAAAAATAAATATAACAAATAAATATTGTTCATAGTAGGCTTGGGTTCAAATGCAATTGAATTTGAAAATGCGCATTTGTATTTGAATCAAAAATACTTGCACTTGCATTTACATTTGAATGCTAAGGGTGATTTGTTTACTTGCCCGTTGTCTATTGTTGTCCATCCTAATTAAGTATCAGTTGACAGTCAAAAGTCTGGACCTTGGCCCTTAAGTGCTGGCAGAGGTGAGACAGGTACTTCACCTTATGAAATGCAATCAGTGAAGTTCTAATAGTCTTTTAAAATCATACTTAGTCTATAGCCAGTCTCAAACATTTGACTCCAATTTACTCGGAGAAGCCATTTAATTTAGCAAATATTCATACAAAGATGATGATGTGGAATACACTAAGAAATAACTCACTACAGTTTGTTACCAGACAGTGTCAGACCTAAGTGGTTATGTCTGTGTCCCGAGAACAAACTCCCATCAATAAGTTTAGAGAATATGGTCATTGGTCGTTATCTTCTGGAAAGAGTTAACACAATTTTTATAAATTGAAATGGAGTAATAAGTTAATTATTGTGTTGTTTCTGAATAATTATGTCAATACTATGTTTTCCTCCAAGTTCCACTAAATTTCTGCTAACAGGCAGTAAACACAAAGTCAGATAAAACAGATACTGGTCCAGTTAGACCTTATCTTGTTGTCATTAGCAGTGGACCAGGTTTATTTATACAGACTTGCAATTAAGCCTTTGTTTGAGAGGAAGCCTGGCCCAATTGAGCAGCCCCTTCGTTTGTCCATGCCTAGTGGTCAGCCAACATCTGTATGGGTAATTAAATAGGTCACCTCTACTGTGTTGTTGCATGTGGTTGTAGGGTTTTTACTTTGTAGTGATTCCAAATCTCCCATAGAGAATACTGGGTATCCAAGGTATACGTACGTGATTGGTATGTTAAGGATTCAAGATTTACATGATATCTAATTTGATTATATATATATATATATATATATATATATATATATATATATATAATACCACAATTGTTACAAATATAGGATATAAACTGTCAAAAAACGTATATTAGTATTCAAATCAAATCAAATTTACTGAACTCATTGCAGTATTTACAGACACAGATTAAGACAAATCATATATAATATCGTAATGAGAACAACTAGGGAAGAACATTATATAATGTTATACTCCCCGTTGAATATTTCAATGTATATACATATATCATAATATTGAAAACAAAAACAGCGTGCAGGTGTAGAAGACATAATCGTGATTGAAATATATATATTACACATTAACATCATTGTGTAATATAAATTGTTTAAGTATACATTTGTAATTAATTACTGAATAAGTCGTAAACTTAAGTCTTGTATTGAAATCACTCTAAATGATAGCATCCTTATTTCTTATTGAACGAATCTTATTTCTAAAGCTGCAACAGATATGTGCATTTGTGTAGATTGTCTTGTATTGCAACTATGAACATCTTGATTAAGTTTAAACATATTTTCAAAGTTAATAGGTAAAAGATATTGTATGTATACATAAACATTTGTAGTGAATATACGTACAATTGCTTAAACGTCAATAATAAAAACGAGTAATATAAGGCAACCAAACATGATCTAGTTAGTAACGTTTTGGCTTTGTTGAGAATTCCAACACCTTTGGACATTTTACATTTGACTTGGCTTAAAGTGTTTAGCCCAGTTGAGTTTGTTATCAATAGTAACACAAAGAAATGTTGTAGAAGATACTTGTTTAATAATAGTATCATTAATTTTAAGTTGTGTCGGTTTGGTATGTTTCTGTTTGGTGTTCTGGATAATAATAATATATATTTTATTTATATATCGCCATGTCTCCGGATATAAAAACCTGTTCAAATGCACTTCAAATATAATATCGTTAAAACATGATCGCTACAATACAATACACTGTAATTATTTTACATATAAAAAGTATAATATAATAAGAACCTAATGCGCACTTTCAATATATATATATATGTGTAAATAAATAATAACTTATATAGCATAAAGTATTGGCTAAATATTGACTAGGCTTAACTATTTAAATATAACATTATTTGCTGCTTTTAAAAATTAATCAAGTAATTTAATATAAAAAATACTTAAACAATTAAATAAAACCATATAGTGGTGTTGGAATGAGAGTATTTTATAAATAATCTGGAAATGCATTCTTGAAAAGATGTGTCTTTAACTGAGACTTAAAAAGTTCGATAGAGTCAGCGTCGCGGATATACAACGGCAGACCGTTCCGAAGGCGCGGTGCCGTCACGGAGAAACCCGGTCGACCGTATCTTTCCATGTCGTAGAGTAGCACAGTTAGTAGATTGCTGTCAGCGGAACAAAGCCGGCGTCCAGGTGTATACGGTGAAATCAAATCGACAATGTACGCTGGCGCGAGATGGTGTAACGCGCGGTATGTCAGCAGAAGCATCTTGTAGTTGATCAGCCGTTGGACCAGGAGCCAGTGAAACGCAACGAGGGCGTGCGTGATGTGTTGATGGTCGCGACGGCGTTAATTGTCTCGTTATTAGGTGAGCCGCCGAATTTTGCACCATTTGTAGCTTCTCGATTAAACACACGTTCACTCAAAAATGCACAGCATTTCCATAATCCAGTCTGTGCGTACTAACGTCTTGCACGCATGGGTTGTCAAACACTTTCTGACTTGTGCTGCCCATGAAGACGCCTATGCCCCGAACAAAAGATTTAGGTGATATATCACACCCACACACGTTGATTGTGTCAATTGTGGGTGGAGGCTCACAGTAAGGGGCACAGAAGACAATTGCCCCTGCCTTGGCCTCGTTTAACATTAAGTGTTTGTCAATCATCCACAGTTTGATGTCAACGGTACACCGCTCGATTCTTTCGATATCATCGTCTACCTCATAGGGTTGGTCTCGTGGGAATTCCGCGAAGAGTTGTGTATTGTCAGCGTACATGTGAAAGCTAACGTTGTGTTTGGCGAATTTGGCGCTGATTGATAGCAGATAGTGAACAGCAGGGGTCCAAGAACCGATCTTTGCGGTACACCACAACAAAGTTGTTGTTGACGAGATATGACATCGTCAACTTTCATCGTCATCGTCCTGTTGGACAAGTAAGACGTTAGCCATGCTAGTACCCGGCCTCGTCATCCGTCACATGCTTCTCCGACAACTTTGAAACAAAGCATATAACTTCATACATTAATGACGCTTTAATTAATTAATATACCAGTGTTGAATCTAGCGAATAACATTTAGAAGGGCCATTCAGAGCCAGACTATCTTTCTGGCGAAGTCACGCACCCAGGCGAGAGTCGGTTAAGCGAGACGAGCCGATATCTCGTTAACATGACGCAATACTACTTCAATACCATCAAACGACTGGGCGGGTATTGGCGTCGTTGAGCATAGCTGGTGTGACGCCTTAATAATCACCCCAATTTCGCCGCCTTGTCTGTCGCTCCGCTGAAAATGGCGGAAATTGTATCCGCTGGGAGTAATCACAAATGGCTTCGGCTTTGTTACGAACCGATCGGGTGTTCATTAGTGCCAGGATGGTGTGGACCGAATTAAATTACAGACTTCGGATAAGACGGCGGTGTCGCACATTGTATTATATTTGACTTATTCACTCCTGATTGTTTGTATACACGACTCACCTCATCCGTGTTATGGCTGGCCGCACCAGCCACGTGCCACCTGCCTGGCACCTTTTTTATTGCCGGGATCTTCTCATCCCGGCCTTTGTCTGGCCGCTGGTCGGCGCAGATTGAGTGCAGCTATCGTTGTTGTCCACGGATGGGTTGCCGGCTGCCAGCATTGTCTTAATCCGAGCAGCAACGATCGCGACAATGCCATGCTCCGGCAGATCGAACACAGGTCCAGGCAGCGAATAAACTGGTTGCCGTTCCACCCAGGTGCTTCCGTCGGCCACGCCTCAGGTTAAAAGTCCAGATAAAATTCATTACAATTGAAGATAAAAACGCACTAAAACCACTAAAAAGTGTTCCGCAGAGAATCTTTGGTTGTTAATGAAGCATATTGCACAATATGTAGAATATCTATTACGTTGATAATCTATGATATTTCCAGGAGCAGACACACACAGCAGCGCTACAACCTTCTGGGTAGTATATAAATACCATATGTTGTGTCTTAACAATGTTTGTAGATAGTTTGTTGGCATTTAACCAAACACAATTTTTTTAATTCAATATGATTTTTTTATAGTTATATAATCCAAATGATAACCATTTATAAAATGTATAAATGGTTATCATTTGGATGATATTTAATAGACTAGTGTCATTAGCAAATAAAATGGGAAAAAAATATCTGAGACATTAGCAATATAATTCTTATATAATATAAAACGCAATGACCCCAGTATGGAACCTTGTGAGACACCACAAGTATACTATAAATAATATATATATATTGACTTCTATTAAATAAATAATTTTTGATCAAATCATTGGCTAAGCCATGTATATACCATAACTTTGGAGTTTCTGACACGGTATCTCATGATCTCATATCGAATGCTTTAGATAAGTCTTAAGAACACCCCTAGCATAAATTGTTTATTTTGTAAGGCTTCTGATATTTTGTCTACAACGGTTAATAGTGCCATGTTAGTAGAGTAACTTTTTCGAAAGCCAACCTGGTATTTATACAGAACATTATGCTTATTAATACAATTTAACAACATGTTATACATTAGTCTTTCCAATATTTTAGAAAAAATAGGTAATATTGAAATTGGCCGGTAGTTAATAAATAAGTTTTTTCATCTGGGACTATCCCAGTATTTATTGATAAGTTATATAGTATGTTAAGGGTTTAATAAAACTGTTATATGTTTGTTTAATTACTTTACAAGAAATGTCACCCTATCCAGGATAAGATGTTTTGAGAACGTTTAATATTACTGATACCTCTTCTTAAGTTATCGATTCAAGATAAATATTTTTTGTATTACAGTCTTTGATACATGGCATAAGATCTGTTTCAACTTTATTAATAATGAATTTTTTTTCTGTGTTATGGTTTATGGAGCGCAGTGGTGCAGTGACTAGAGCTTCGGACTCTCGACCGAGAGAACCCGCGTTCTAATCGTGTGCTGCCGTGTCGAACCTTGGCCAAGTTCGTTCACTCTAGGTTGCTCCAGTTCACCCAGTTGTATGAACGAGTACCTGGCTATAGGCAGTGGTGGATATTTGTGGAATCGTATTCGCGCATTAATCGCAGCGTGCCTGGATGCTTCCCAGATAAGTCGAGATGGTGTTTGATTGAACAGGTCTGCCAGGGAGTAAAGTGTAAAGCACTTTGAGTAGTCCTGAGGACTGGAGTTACATAATGTACACTTCAAATTTACTTAGTAAGCGATTCAACTTATTTTTTTAAACTTTATATTTAGTTTCATTGTATTTGAATGTAAGACTAATACAAACTTTTATATTTCCAAATTATTTATGTAAAATAAAATACTGAATACCTATTGCGGCTTGGAGAAATACACATAAATGACCGTACATAGAATAAAGCGAGTCACATGCAGATGACAGACAGATATATTATTTGAATATGCAATGCAGTTTTTCAAAACAACACTTGTTATACTGAAAATTGAAACATAAAACATATGAATATTTTCATTTGCACTGATGCAGTAATGCAACATTTGCATTATTTTGAATTATTTGAAACACTTGCATTCGAATAATCTCAAACACTTGCATTTAAATGCAATCACGTATCATCGCACTTGCATTTGATTTTTTTCAAGCATTTTCATTTGCATTTAAATGCGCTCACATTTGAACCAAAGCCTGGTTCATAGTGTATCTAGCCCTTGCAAATCGAATGCAAATATGGCGGATGGACTTGGGAATATCGTAAGATTTCTACAAATTTTCAATTATGTTCGATAAGTTACTTGATGCACACTAACAGAAATATGGAGGCAGACTATTCGGCATGTAGTATAATGTGCCTGGAAATGCTTAATAAAGCTGCATTTTTCAGTGAAAGTGTATCGTTCACTCCCACAATTCTTCTGACCCAGTTGTTTCCCGTCATTGCTGTAATAGTCTCTAGGCCACACAGGTATGCTGGTGTTGTCATATTATTCGACTATAATATTGTTGACCTAATCTTGTTGTGTGACACCTTTACGAAATACAGGGCTTCCTGCGACGATCACATGCTGTTTTGTTATATCTTACATGGTGGTAGCGTATCTTGATGAATTCACGCGCATAAACCGGTAGATCATGAATGAATTGTGATGAACATTAAACCATGAACGTTTATGCAAGTCCCCTTTGCGCGATTTCAAACAAAATGCGTATATCGGGGCACTTAGACACGATTCTCCGCGTGAGCGTTAATAGGTGGCTTTGACGTATACCTTAGCAACGGGGATCGTAATGCGAAGAAGATAGGCACACATAATGGAGACTCTTTCGCCCCCTGGGCCGATGTCCTTTTCCGGCAACGTATCAGAAACGTGGAAAAGATGGATCCAGCGATGGACGCTTTATGCAAGAGCGTCCGGGGTTGATGTCAAAGACGACCCAGTGAAGTGTGCAATCTTTCTTCATGTGATCGGGGAAGAGGGACTGGAGATCTACAACACCTTCCAGTTCACCGAAGAAGAGGCGGATAAGCTCGACCCGTTGAAGGAGAAATTCGAAAGTTATTGCATTCCTAAGACAAATGTGACTTTCGAACGCTATAAACTCAACACTCGAACACAACATGAAGGAGAGTCTATCGACCAGTACGTCACCGAACTCAAACATCTCGCAGCGACGTGTGATTACCGCGAACTGCGAGATGAGCTAATCCGGGACAGGATTGTCCTAGGGTTGCGCGATAATGCGGTGAGAGGACGGCTTCTGCGCGAAGCTGATCTCACTCTCGGGCGTGCTGTTGAAATGTGTCGGGCGGATGAGGCGTCTAGACAGCAAATCAAGTCGATCGAAACTAGACCGGCAGCAGGCGTCATCAACGAGGTGAAGCGGAGTCCGGGTGGTAGACGTGGAAAACCGCCATTCAAGCCGTCTACACCACGGAACGCTCCTCACAGGCATGCAAAGTCAGTCGTCCAGACATGTGACGCGTGTGGCTACCATCAGCACACACGATCAGAGTGCCCGGCGCTGAACGCCTACTGTAAACTGTGCCACTAGAAGGGTCACTTCGCGAAACGGTGTTCGACGAGAAGAAACGTACACGAAATCACTTCGGCAGTCGGGGTAGAGCCGTCTGAGTTCTTCCTTGGGTCCGTCGAGTCCAAGGAACACGACGAGCCACCCTGGCACACATCAGTGGAGATGAATGGCACGGTAGTGGATTTCAAGATTGACTGCGGCGCAGATGTCACCGTCATTTCGTCTGAAACCTATCGTCAACTCCACGAGCGACCGAAGCTGAAGTCGGCCAACGTTTCGCTAGATTCACCGGGTGGTAAACTGTCCTGTGATGGTCACTTCATAGCGAAGATATTGCGAAAACGAAAGGTGACGAACGTCCACTGTTATGTCATACCAGGTTTGAAGGAAAACCTGCTCAGCAGAGCTGCGGCGGTCCATCTAAGCTTGATAGCGCGGCTCGACAACGTTCACACGTCCGACCTCTATGACCTTGACGTGTTTGGAGAGCTTGGTGAGCTGAAGACCCGGCGCGTACACATCAAACTGAAATCTGATGCACGGCCGTACAGCTGCAGCACGTCTAGACGCGTGCCACTGCCGATGCTCGACAAGGTGGCTGCAGAATTCGCTCGAATGGAACGCTTGGGGGTAATCGTCAAAGTGACAGAACCTACCGAGTGGTGCAGTCCCATAGTCGTCGTGCCGAAATCAGGAGGGAACATTCGCCTCTGTGTTGACTTGAAACGTCTCAACGTCGCCATCAGTCGCGAGCGATATGTGTTGCCAACCGTTGAAGACGTCATCCACAACCTGGCTGGGGCCGAGGTGTTCTCGTCTTTGGACGCCTCGTGCGGCTACTGGCAGTTGGGTCTTCATGACGACAGCAGCATACTGACGACCTTCATCACGCCATTCGGTCGATACCGTTTTCTACGGCTACCGTTCGGAATAAGTAGCGCGAGCGAGATATTCCAGCGTGAAATGAGCGACATTCTCCGCGACGTCCCCGGTGTGTCGGTGTATCAGGACGACATTCTGGTATGCGGGAAGAATATCGCAGAACACGACCAACGACTCGAGACGGTGTTCAACATCATCTAGAAGTCAGGACTGAAGCTGAACAAGGCCAAGTGTACCTTGCGACAACCTGGGCTCGAGTTCCTGGGTCATTGGATCAGCAAAGACGGAGTCAGCGTCCATAGAGACAAGGTGAAGGCCATCCAGGAGATGAAATCGCCCGAAAACATACATCAACTTCGTCGTTTCCTCGGAATGGTGAACTACCTTGGACGTTTCGTGAAAGACCTCGCCCGATTCACGAAGCCACTCAACGAACTCCTCTGCAAGGACATCGTGTGGGTGTGGGGAAGCGTGCATGAGAAGGCGTTCGCTGAATTGAAACAGATGATATCGTCTACTCCTGTACTCACATTCTACGACGTGAAACTACCCACAGTCATATGTGCAGACGCAAGTGGATACGGCCTCGGTGCCGTTCTGATGCAAGTCCATGACCACCAGATGATGCCTGTGGCGTATTTTTCCAGAACGTTGACGAAAGCGGAGATGGGATATGCGGCCATTGAGAAAGAGTGTCTGGCGTGTACGTGGGCGTGCGAAAAGTTTGACCGATATCTGATGGGGTTGGAGAAGATCAAGTTGTTGACTGACCACAAACCTCTCATCCCGTTGATCAACTCTCGTGATATCGACCAGACACCGATTCGGTGTCAGCGCTTGTTGCTTCGCCTGATGCGATTCAACATCGTCGCAGAGCATGTGCCTGGTAAAGACCAGGTGATCGCAGATACTCTGTCACGACAACCTCTACAGTGCGACCAGCGACTGGACTCTGTGGATGCCGTGCAGTCGTACGTCGAGGGTATGCTATCGACAGTGCCCGTGCTTGACTCAATGCTACGACGCATTCGCGACGCCACGGAAAGCGACGACGCATTTCAGAGAGTCATCGCGTACACGTCTGGGGGTTGGCCACGACACATCTCGCAGGCAGACGAATGCTTGCGCGATCTGTACCACGTTCGGTCAGAGTTTGGTGGCCGGGCTTGTCGAAGTCGATTGAGAGCCTGGTAGCGCGTTGTGCTGTCTGTCAAACGAAGAGATCCTCACAGTCGAGAGAGCCTCTCAAGAGCACCCCGATGCCCGACCGTCCATGGCAGAAAGTCGGTGCAGACTTGTTCGACTTCCGGGGTAAAACCTACATCGTCATGATCGACTATTACAGTCGATACACCGAAGTCTCACATGTTAGCAACACATCTTCATCAGCCGTGATTGCGAAGATAAAAGATGTGAATGCACGATGGGGCCATCCAGATATCCTATTTACAGACAACGGACCGCAGTTCAAGTCCCGCGAGTTCGCAGCGTTTACGAATGATGCGCTCATCAACCACGTGACCAGCAGTCCCTACTTCGCTCAGTCGAACGGGGAAGCGGAGAGGGCTGTACAGGTCGCGAAGAAACAGCTCGCGCAGGACGATCCGACGAAGGCGTTGATGGTGTACCGCGCGACACCTATTGCCGCAACAGGGTACAGCCCTGCAGAACTCATGATGGGCAGGCGTATGAAAACGACCGTACCGATACTGCCTGAGTTACTACAACCGAACTGGCCGGACTACGAGTCCGCCTTCAACAACGACGAGGCGACGAAGCGGGTGTACGGACACCACTACGACCGTCACCACGGCGCGAAGCAGCTACCACCTCTTCAGCCGGGCGACGCCGTCCGCCTCAAACGAGACGACGAACGCAGATGGTCAGCAAACGGCACAGTACTCGCACGTGCTGATGCTCCGCGTTCCTTCATCGTCGAGACAAGAGACGGGGGCGTGTACCGACGGAACAGGAAGCACCTCCTCAAAGTGCCACCTGAACCGCCACGCACTTCCGAGACGACAGACGACCACCGAGACGAGCCTGATGACGTCGAGACGACGCCGACTCTTCCGGGCGATGAGCATCCTCAAGATGCGACTGAAGACGTGCCTAGTTCGCCGCGTCGCCCTGGATACGTGACGAGATCGGGGCGCGCAGTGCGAAAGCCCGACAGAATGGACGTTTAGTTTAGTTTGCCCATTCATGTCAAAATTGAAGTACACAGTAGGCCAGAATAATGCCGATGATCTGTTGTCGCTTACAGGGAAAGCTGTCTAGCTACCCTTGTATTGATTTTGTAGTTTACATGTGTTTTATAATAGTTAGTCATACGTCATGCGATTCGACTTCACGATTATTATGGAACTCTATCCTAGATGTGTTGATATCTTTGGGGGGAGATGTCATATTATTCGACTATAATATTGTTGACCTAATCTTGTCGTGTGACACCTTTACGAAATACAGGGCTTCCTGCGACGATCACATGCTGTTTTGTTGTATCTTACAGGTGTCATACCTAAGATAATCACCTTTTCATTGCGTAGTTTCGTCGACGTTTCGATGATCGGTCGTATTTGACAGATCCAAAACCTGAGGTAACACTCAAATTTGTGCGCGCGACCTCCGTCAAGCTTTACGTTAACAACAATGTTTACATCGGCCAGAAGAATCGTTCCCGCATACAAAACAATGTTGCCCTATGGTTCGCAGAGAAGTCTGGATGGTATTCAATTGGACGTGATTGTCTGCCAATGAGTAATGTGTAAACTTCTCTGAACAGCCCTAAGGATTGGATACCACGATGTATAAGAACTTATCTTTGTACGCCACCCTTTTGTAATATTGACGGACCGTGTCGCTACGCAATATGTCACGTGTTGGTTCCGACAATTTCATAGCGATGTACTCATATCTGTACGCCCCTATTTACCAACGCTTATCTTGTACCCAGCTCGAAACCCTATAAGCGAGCGAAGCGAACACGTGTTCATAGCCGACATAAGTTGTCTTAAAGACTGAGTGAATGAGCTGTGTGACCATAGGTCTATATGTAGCTTGGATACTACAAAACACTTCACACCCGGGTGACTGGCTGGAGTGAATACCCTTGAAAGGTACACTGACACTAACGTCTGGAATACACCAATCTTGCTACCATAATGCTACGGGAGTACAATACCCATCGGTGATAATAGTAAATGAACGCATGAAGTTGTTCACCTGACTGGATGCGTTATCGTTACTGGCGTGATTTAGTGCTACACTTTGCGAGCGTGGTAGTAAACATATGCAATTAAATGAAGTATGCCCAGTAAAATGTTAATAGAATGGCGACAAAACATCCTATTTGTTGTGCCATCTTTTAGGTTACGAGTGGTGAATGGCATCAGGCAGTCTGGGTCTACGACGGAACACAACTCAAACTGTACATCGACAAAATCTTGACCTTGCCAACTATTCCAATCACAGGTACTGGGACTGTGGGACACGTGCACACACCGGCACGCTCGCTCGCATGCACGCACGCACGCACTTAAACACATACACATGTAGACGCGCACAAGCACATACACAAAGGCGCGCTCACGCATGCATACGCATGCACACACATACACACCCACCCACACCACAACACACGCACACGCACACGCACACGCACACGCACACGCACACGCACACGCGCACGCGCACACTCACACCCACGCACGCACACACACACATACATACACACACGTCTGGGTGGTAAAAATGTGATATTATTATTTTCTATTTTGAAGATCCCTCTCTAATTCCTGTAACTGTGCATAACAATTATTTATAATGAAAACAATTAACTGCGAATAGTTGTTTTGCGATTTAATTTAAATGGTAGTAATATTGTGTGATGAAAAAATATGTATCAATATGCTGGCTGGGCATGTTTTATATATGTCTACATAGGGGCAAGTTTGCGTGCACGGAGACCTTTTTGAATGGGCCTACGTGACCGTGTCCCCCTTGACCCTTGGAAATGTGTTTCCGTTCAGGTTACAATAATGCTGAAATTACGTCGATGCAGCGGTGAAACATTTTCAACAGCACCCCTTCCCCCGTCTTCCGATGTCACCAGTCAAGTCGAAACAAGCGGAAAAGAGTTAAAGTTACGGCGGTGCGGGAGCGAAACATTTTCTACACCATTTGGTTAGGTCGCCAGTGGAAGTTTTTGTGTCCCCCTAGACAACTCTCTCTGGACACGCCCCTGGTCTAATCCTAACAATGAATTAAGCTTCGTCACAAACCATGCTTTATACCAGTTAAGTTTACACCGATGCGTAATTAGACTAATTTCACAGAAGATTCTGGTGACATCCATAGACGTGAGCAGGCAAACAAAATCATTAGTGAGGTCATCGACTGATGTTGTTCACGTGATGCTCACGTAATTATATCTTCTGTTAACAATAAACACGTACATAATTAGTATATATATATATATATAATATTATTGTTATTAGGTTACCTGACGAACAACGACGTGCCAATGTACATTGCCAGCTGCTGCGGAGAACACTTCTTTGTCGGATGTCTGGATGAGGTGAGAATAAGACTTTATTGCATACCTTGTTAAGGAATACTACACGGTTTGCGGATTCCACAAGTGTATTATCACCCAGAACAAAGTCACGAGTGCTGCAAGTTAGAGCACCTGCTCTCTGGTTGATAACAATCGAGATGCATCACTAAATACTTAATTATTCGCGTTATATATGGACAATTTTAACTTGAATGAACACACACGCACGCACGCACGCACGCACGTAGCCGTAATTGACCTGTTCGGAGAACGCCAATTGTCGCAACTGCGTATGTGCGGACATGGCTTCTTGAGGAGAATTTTGTTCAAATTGTAAATTTAAACAGAGGAATATATAGCAAAAATTGTTTGTTTGCATTGTGATTGGGTTGCCGATTTATTTTATTAAAAATAATTGTGTATTGCCTGTACTATATCAAACTCACTTTGAACGCAGGTTGACCGCTATGGAAAATAACGCCATTTTACCCAGGATACATTGCGTATAGCCGAAATTAACTGATCTCCGCACAAATCAATGGCAAGCGTTCTTATGTCTGTCAATGGCAAGCGTTCTTACGTTTAACGAAGATTACATTACATTCAAC
Organism: Escarpia spicata; assembly: GCA_963995525.1. Classification (NCBI taxonomy): domain Eukaryota; kingdom Metazoa; phylum Annelida; class Polychaeta; order Sabellida; family Siboglinidae; genus Escarpia; species Escarpia spicata. The sequence goes on along the minus strand of OZ023218.1, from coordinate 15,567,163 downwards.
AGTCGTTCGTTACGCGGGGAGGAGGTGTATTCTAAGACTGTTTCAAGTTACGTAATGGGCTTATAGCTTCAACATAATGCAAACTTAAATTGGTGTATCCAGTGGGCCTACGTCGCAGTTTGTGTACACTATAATCAACATTTTGCGTGACCTCCATCAAGCTTTACTTTTGAACTACATTACCACTGCTGCATGGCATCTCATAAATCAAACATTCCCGCATACAGTTGTCACCTTAAAAGCGACGGAATTCATGAACGCACCACATGTTCGGCATCCATTTTTGGATACGTGACGGAGCTTTTTCTAGGCAACAGGTCCCGTGATATATGGGTCAATTGTGTTCCCGCAGGCAACACACGTGACGTGTTTAGAGCAGCGGTTCTCAAACTGGGGGTCGTGGGCCCCCGGTGGGCCGTTTGGCAATTTCAAGGGGCTGTGGGACGACGCCTTGTAAAAATAATTCATGTACTATTAAAACGTACAATTACTTGCGCTTGATATTCACAAAACGCGCAAATCAAATCGAAACCTCACAATATAGGAGGGAAGTTGATTACCCCATGTGCCAAGACCATGGCCAAACTTGTTCTGGGCGAGGAGAGTGCTCAAAAACTTGGTGTCATTTCTCTTTCCAATGATACTGTCCCCCGCAAAATATGTGAGCTTTCTTTGGATATCAAAGAACAGGTGATCCAGGAATTCAAAAGTGCTGGTTTGTTCAACAAACAACATAATGAATTGACAAATGTTCACAATGGAGACCTGAAGGAAGAATTCTTGTTTTGTGATGAGCTCGAGTTAACATCCAAAGGAGGAAGACGTGATGGACAAACTGACTGAATTCTTTGAAGCCGAAGACCTTGACTGGAACAATCTCTGTACCGACGGTGCCGCAGTGCTTGAATTTCGATGAAGATTTGTAACCCTCGTCAAACGAAAAGCTCCAAGTGCCTTATCACTTTATTGCATGATACACAGCGTCAAAGACACTACTCTGAGCGCTCCTGGAAACCCTTGACACAGTCATAAAAACTGTGAACTTTGTGAAAGCAAGTGCCCTCAACTCACGCCTGTTTAAAGAAACTCTGTGAGGACATGGACTCGATTTGTCCATGAAACCCTTCCGCTGGCTCTCCAATGGCAATGTTGTCCGACGTGAGTTTGCCCCTCAGAGAGGAAAACAAACTCTTCCTCAGTATCCAGAACAAAGTGGATCTTCTTTCAGCCTGGACGGAAGATGGATGGGAACTACGACTGGCGTATTTCGTCGACACTTTCGGACATCTCAACAATCCGAACGTTGGATTTCATGGAAAAGAAACCTTGATAATCGATTTTGTTAAACAAATCAAAGCTTTCGTGCGCAAGCTGGATAATTGGAGGCGTAAGATTGGCTTAGACATCTTCGCAATGTTTGACACGGTATCATAAGTCGCTGTAGACTGTGGTAAAACAACGCAGAGTTTGGTAATTGAACACCTGAAAACACTGAAAGTGCAATTCACAAGATATGTCCTGGAGATCTAGTCAAACAATTCGGCTGTTGAGGAATCCATTCACCGCGCAGTTATATATGTATACCAGATGACAACGATGCAGCATAAACGGAGCTTCTTGGTCTCCAAAAAAGATTTAGGTACCAATGTGAAGTTCGAATCTGAAACTGTCACAATGTTCTCTCATCCATGGAAGTTACGTACCCTAACTTGCGTGACTTTGCCCTGCGTCACCTGCTACCATTCTCTTCAACCTACCGCTGTGAGGCGGCTTTCTCTGACATTAAAACGAAACGTCGCAACAAGCTAAAGGTGGAGCATGATCTCCGGTGTGCACTCGCTATGACGAAACACAGAATCAATAAGCTTGTCGATGCTTTGCAGCGTCACCCATCCCATTGAAGTTTGAACCGACCAACACCGACAGTTCTTTGTGTAGCGTCAGTCAGATATAACTTCAAATAATAGTTGGTGTTATACAGCGTCATCTATCTGATTGAACGAATCAAAACAGACGTTTCTTTATGTAGCGTCATAAAGATAAATAATTCACAATCATGAAGCTTGTTGGTGTTATGCAGCGTCACGTATTTGATTAACAGCAGCATATTTTTAATATGACTTCAAATAAAGGTGTATTAATCTCTAACTGGCTTTTAGACTTTAGAGTAAACATTGGTTATTATATATTTATTGTGGTTGGTGGGGGGGGGGGGGGGCGTTGTGATGATTGTCTGAGAAAAAGGGGTCGTAGAGCAGAACAGTTTGATAAACATTAGTTTAGAGAATATCGCATCGAATTAACGACAGTAGTCATATAAAATAAACAACTGGCCATCTTCTTGTGTCAGCCACATGGTTTTCCTGTGGATCTTTCCACTGTCTCAATGCGCCTTGTAAACACTGGCATGGTTATTTAATTTTACCCCAGTCGTTTGTCTTTACTCATCTTTAAAATGACAATGCAATTCAAATTTCACTCTAATAGTATGTCTAGGTGTTACGACCCATTTTATAATAAACGAACCATTTTGTAATAACGACCCATCTTGTAGTAACAGCAGGCCCATTTTATAATAAATCGATGAGCCCATACTGTAACTACACGAGGCCCATTTTGTTATAATCTCATTGGTGCCCATTGTGTAATAACATGCAGGCCCAAAATGTAATAACAATGACTGATCATTACCTCATGTCAAAAAGACTTGAACATATTGAATACAATACGTACATCCTACACGCGAGCAGCACGAACGCACGCACATACACGCACGCACGCACGCACGCACGCACGCACGCATGCACACACACGCATACGTGATAAATACGAAAGAAAAGACAGACGATCAAGATGCATTATCAGCCAGACAATAGCCAGTTGTGACTGTGGCATCGTGACATCCACAAACGTTGTATTATTACTTAACAATATGATACGATGTGGAGTTGCGATATATAGGAACGGGCGGTGCGCAAAGTGACTGCGCAAGAATGAAATGTGTGCGCGCAGGTGATTAAGTGACAAGGCATCACGCCACTGTGTATTGGTGGTCTAATAAGAGGTCGCGAGGCAGCTAATAGTAATTACATATTTTATTATTAAAAGCATCACTACATATATATATAGCCCGTGTACATCTGCCAGTAATAATATACTTCTTATTAAAGTAATAATATCATACATTTGAGGCATTCCTTATTCTTAATCACTAATGTTGCTTACAATAATTTTTTTGCTTTTAGCTTTTACGAACATTTTTACTGTTGCAGTTGCGTGTTTACGAGAGAGTATTGATGTAACTACGAAGAGGTAAACTTCGCGAGGATAACAACGAATTGACGATTCCTGGGATTCTACATGAAATATTATGCACACGGGTGTCATAATACACATATTTATACAGATTGATTGGCTTGTATAAAATACAAAAACATTTGAACTGTAAAAGGTATTAAACACAATTTACGCATTACTGGCTTCGTGTTCTTTTTGTTCTTCTTAATTGTTTACTGTGTAGCATCTGTTGACTTCGAAGACCGGGTTGAGGTTTAAATCGATGCATGTCTTCGATTTGTGTATTCTGTCCTTCCCGTTAATGTTGTTTCCAAATGCATGCCTTGATCCAATGATCCACTCCGCATCTTCCTTAATAAACGAATGTTTTTTCATATCAGGCTACGCAATACGGCGTTACTGTAGTCTTCACTTTCAATCACCACTTACACTGGAAAATGTATCAATTATTTTGTCTCAACCAATTGATAGTGCTCTCAAATGCATGAACGTCAGACTTGGATGATTTCACATGTAACAAGACCTCCTGGGTGACATTAGGCACCTAAGGTGCAGGACCAGGATGCCAAAGCCAATTGTCAGGCCGACTCGAAAACTGCATGTTTCGGTCACAATTTACAAAAGTCGATCGAGCTGCAATCAGGTCGCATGCAACGGTATCGCCCCGTGTAGCGCTGGCTGAACCCGCCTATGTACAATGCACTGTAGAGGGAGAGGGGGGAGAGGGAGAGAGAGCGAGATGGGGGAGAGGGAGAGAGAGAGAGAGAGAGAGAGAGAGAGAGAGAGAGAGAGAGAGAGAGAGAGAGAGAGAGAGAGAGAGAGAGAGAGAGAGAGAGAGAGAGAGAGAGAGAGAGAGAGAGAGAGAGAGAGAGAGAGAGAGAGAGAGAGAGAGAGAGAGAGAGAGAGAGAGAGAGAGAGAGAGAGAGAGAGAGAGAGAGAGAGAGAGAGAGAGAGAGAGAGAGAGAGAGAGAGAGAGAGGAAATAGAGAGAAGGAGATATATGTATCTACCATATTTTCGTGTATCCGTATATCAGCATCTACCATGTCTACATGTATCCATATATCAAGCGAACTGCAACTTAGTTCACCTGCGGGGCTGTTTGGTGTCAGTGTACGGAACTATGTCATGAAGCAGCTTATATTATCAACACAGTTCAAAGCACACAAATGCAACAATCGGATTTTTATTCAGCTCCAGCACGATACATAAATGTCACCTTCGTCAGCAACCGAATTTTGCCTACCCAGACAAAATAACATTTCCCTGCCTCAAAGCAGAACAACTCACAAACCATCATATTACACCATTAGCCCCTAGTGTATGTATCGTGAATCACTAAATATAATTGCTATTTTCTATGCGATAAAATGTTCCTCTTTGATAAACATTGTTGTCTAACTGATCGATATTAGTAAATAGTATCGTTCAGTGCAGTGCAACTGGCTGTTCGTATTCTCGCTATCCTAGTGATGTCCGCATTTTAGGGTAGGTCACTTATTTCCTGATCGGTAAGCACCTTGTCGTACACGCGTAGCTGAAACAAGACACGATTCGTTTTGATATACAGCTGTAGGTTGTTTGCTAACACAAATCAGCTGTTCTTCAACTAGCCCATCACGAATCTGGCTCATAGATGTTAAAATATGTAGTAAAAATAAAAGTAAAAACACGATTGCATGAGTCCAGGATTGAATAGGTTAATACTTTACTTTACACAATCGAGCCAGCACGTTGTGATGGACCTGTGTAGGTTTGCTTTTGGATCAAATTAATTATAAATTAGACGAACAAAAACATGTAATCGAAGAGGCACCTATAACATTGCAATGTTGTCGTCATACTGCAGTATCCCTGCATTTATGCTACCGTCAGCATTATATTCACTGTTTTCATATTTATGGCATACATCATCATCATACTGCAGTCGGGGCTGGTAAGTACACATTGCTTATACACCAATTAATGTAACGTCAATATTAAATATAAAGTGTTACTATATACATACTTACATGTATGTAGAATGTTTAATACGGCACTTGTTTGTACACCACCATTTATTATTTGAACACATCCGCTATTGTGCTGATGATAATTGTAGCTGAAATAAATATACGGCACGTCCTATCGGCATTGCCAATGTATGTAAAGCATCAACGTTTGCGTTGCATATGGGTTAGACCTGCCAAGAGGAATGACAGAGATAAAGAGAAAATGCCATTCTCACCTCGTCCAAACATCCAACGAAGAATTTTTCTCCGCAGCAGTTGCCGATGTACATTGGCACGTCATTGTTCATCAGGTAGCCTAATAACAACAAAACCATTGGTAAGTCGTTGTACACCAGGTAGCGTAATAATCACAATAACAACAACAATGAAACGCCGTTGTTCATCAGATAGTGTAATAACCGAAATAGCAACAGCATTGACCCGTCGTTGTCCATCAGGTAGCCTAACAACAACAACAACAACGTAGGAAGCCAATCAACGCATGCATCACAACTCACCATAAATTGATCAAATAACTTGCCATCGTCGGTTCCAAATTCAATTCAATTCTTTATTTCCAGTTGAGAATAATTCAATTTTTTATTTCCAATTGAGAATACAACGTACAACATATAGATTTAACACGATTGCCACCCAGAGAATTAACTCTAGGTGGCAGGTGGACAAGGAAGCCCTTTGGCTTATCGAGAGTCCGACCCTTTTATCTATGTGTATCTATATAGGCCCTATATATATTACAGTTGACACAATTCAAAATGGAAAGGGGGAAAGTAGAAGCTAATTGCTTTTTATGCACTTTCCCCATCATCAATGTAACACGGCCGTCATAATATTAAACACAGTGTTAATAATATAATGAATATGCTATTGCTAAAGTGAGACCACTACTACATTCGTGCTTTCAAATACTTTCTGAACCTTAACAATAACCAAATTAATTACATAATTTATACTCTTCAATTAAGTAATTTTTATATCGTTTTTTGAGATTTCTTATAATAAGTGAACTTTTTATGTGATCGTCTAAACAATTCCACAATTTAACACCATGACACTTAGCCATTAACTTGGTTCGGGCATAAACATATTTTAGTTTATTTCTTTGGCGTAGTATATTTGGCATTGCAAATAATTGAAGGTTATCAGGCAACAAATCATTGTTAGCTTTAAACGTTATGATAGAAATGTTTATTTTTATTAAGTCATAAAGTGTAAGAATGCCTAGATCATAAAATGATGTATTATTATGGCTTCATGTACTTTTTTGTATATGTTTTATACGCATTTCCCCAAACTTCGCAGCAGTACGATAAAAACGGGAGAAATAATAAGCTAGAAGGAATGAAGCTAAGAATGTATTAGATGTATGAAAGATATTTGTTAAATCACACTAACGCTACGATTTCATACTCATATGTTATGATATTTTATACACATAGACATACTAGCGTACGTGTGTACATGAGTACATAAAACAACATAGTACATAAATACATAATTCATTTAAATACACGCACATACGCATACACGCACACACGCACACTCGCACACTCGCACACTCGCACACTCGCACACTCGCACACTCGCATACACGCACACACGCACACACGCACACTCGCACACACGCACACTCGCACACTCGCACACTCGCACACTCGCATACACGCATACACGCATACATGTATACAAACATACATAAATAAATACATACCTGATATAATCTCACGTAAGTAATAAGTAATCGTTGCCCTGTCTGTATCAATAATTAACTTAACATCATGTAAAAAAAGCTGCTAGAAATTATCGACTAAGAAGAAACGAGACTTTGTAAGTATTTTAATTTCTATGTTTCTCCTTTCGAACTTTCATTAATATACATGCATACGTGCATACGTGCATACGTGCATACGTGCATACGTGCATACGTGCATACGTGCATACGTGCATACGTAACTGTGGCAATATGGGGAATTGGATCATTTATGAGTGAAATTAGATGTCAAGCTTACCGTTAACTTGGGTTGTCTTGTCAAGTTGTTTGTCGATGTATAGTTTAAGATTCGTGCCGTCGTACACCCACGCCGCATGATGCCATCTGTTTCTGCTATTAACCTGCAACGCAACTAACCAATGAACACCGTCGACACACTTATCCGTCATATCCTTTTTGGGAAAATGTAATAATTGTTCATTGTTTTGTTATTACGCACAATGATATTCAGCATCGAGAGTATACATATTAGCGATATAGGACAAGGGTGTGCATACACTCGTGTGTTTGTTGTGTGTGTGTGTGTGTGTGTGTGTGTGTGTGTGTGTGTGTGTGTGTGTGTGTGTGTGTGTGTGTGCGTGTGCGTGTGTGTGTGTGCGCACGCGCCTGTGCATGTGTGGCACAACACACCGTGTGTGCGTGTGCCGTGTGTGTGTTGTGCTTGTTGCGTGCGTGTGCACGTTTTGTTGTGTCTCAGTTATGTCGTTTGTACATTTATGACCATGTTCACACTCTAATGATACTTATTGGAAGTAAGAAAATTATACGTTATTGTGTGAACACATTATTATTTTGTTGGAATTTTTTTTTAATCTGCATGCTCTTTCCTTACTGTAAGAAAAAACTGGGGCAGTAAACTAAAATATAGAGGATATCTGTATCAAATGCTGATACATATAATGATTTAATATAACATTAATATTTAAAACGAAAATGTTTCTTATATTATGATTTGGTTTAGAATGATACTGTTATTTTTGGCAATTGTAAGAACATTTTTGACGTAACATCATTAAGAGCCTGAACGCACACAGCCAAAGACCTGGACGCACACAGCCAAAGACCTGAACGCACACAGCCAAAGACCTGAACGCACACAGCCAAAGACCTGAACGCACACAACCAAAGACCTGAACGCACACAGCCAAAGACCTGAACGCACACAGCCAAAGACCTGAACGCACACAGCCAAAGACCTGAACGCACACAGCCAAAGACCTGAACGCACACAGCCAAAGAATGTACATGTAGCTATATTACAAATAAATGTTTCAAAATCAATACAGGTTCTGAAGTTAATGTTTTTATTGTATGTATATTTACCTGTTCGCTACGAAGCTCATCATTTGCCATTTCTGTAGTGATTTGGGCAACGACTTTCTTCTTAGCATTACCAATGAGGAATCCGGCAGTTTGAAGGCAATCGGCGTTGTTCACAATGCCCTGCGGTGTTCTGTCTTCCACATTGCGCTTGAACCACACCGTTACGGTAAACTTGTCTACCTTGTTGTTGGCAAACCACGTGCGCATGAAGGGAACCTGCGAACGTAACAAGCACAGACTACCACGACGTTCTCGCACAGTGTCCCACACCCACGCATGCCACTCCACACGAATTTCCCGTATATGATACAATTTTTTTGCTGTTTATGAGGACTATAGCCGTGTCACATTTTATACGGAATTGCCAGAAATTGAAAAAATATATATATAAAACTGAATGGCAAACTACCAGCGATCGAAGAGAAAATACCTTTCATGCTAGGCAGGTTCCCAACAAAACCTGTTTGGTTTGATGCACGCCTGTATGCCGTAGCCTAATATAATTGGTGGCATTTGATAATGTCTGGTCCAACCTAGAATATTTCTTACATTTCGTAGTCTCGGGAATTACGACAGCCGATCGAAATGTATCGGGTTAACCATTGCAAAATGCGTTACGGATCAATATGGAATTTCAGCCAAAATGTAGCATGATTTCAAACAGCAATACTTATTTTTAGAACAAAGGCGAACTAAAATGCAACGCATGATCATTATAATTATATATTTACTACCTAATATGTTCCGTATCGGTTGTCATTTACGACACATGCTTGACAGAGGTATTCTGCAGACTTCTTCGCAGTATATACCATGTGTAAAAATTCACATACAGATATGAATATATTGTAAATGGTGCTACAAATGGCTATTTCCGGTGAAACGGGCCGAGTGTTTTGACGTGCTAGCCGTTCGCCCCTTCTAGGACCGACCTAAGCGTTGCGTTTACATGTGTTTTCACCAACAATACACTTCGTTTACGATTTAACTGTTAAAACAAACAATATAACGATAAAGATAACTTTACAATAATCTACAGGAACAAAATAAAAACACGAATAAGAAACTGAAACTCGGTAACGTTTGGCAGGTCAGCATGATAGGGTCACAAAGGGGCAAAGTGTGGGTGTGTGTTTCTAATGTTCGGCCTACAAATGTATAATATAATAATTACTAGTACAACGATACATGCATACATACCTACACACACACACACACACACACACACACACACACACACACACACACACACACACACACACACACACACACACACACACACACACACACACACACACACACACACACACACACACACACACACACACACACACACACACACACACACACACACACACACACACACACACACACACACACACACACACACACACACACACACACACACACACACACACACACACACACACACACACACACACACACACACAAACACACACACACACACACACACACACACACACACACACACACACACACACACACACACACACACACACACACATATAACCATACTGGATAATGGTAATGGATAAATTTCCCAACCTGCGGCGATATTGGTATTTGGCCATTTGAAAAAAATGTGTACTGTTCACTGTACACGTACCTCGAAGTGAGTGTTGCCGGTGAAACAGGCGACATTGCCACGACGGCGTTTGTCGCGCATGATCGACACTCCGTCGCCGTACTGGGTGGCAATGGCTTGGTGACATGTGACGTCATTGAAGTGTTCCTCGTAGGGGAAGTAGAGCAGCAAATTGTCGGCGCAGGTCGGGTTCACTGTGAATACAACGGCAAATTATACCTTTACACGAGCCGAGCCCGCGTAACATCGTTTTTGTTCAATGATTTCTTTTATATTTCGCAATAAACTAAATACGTATTTCTTCGTAATTACATGAGCATCTCTCCTGTATCCCGCTCTCACGCCTTTGCCTTTGGCTTCTCTTTCATCCTTCCCCATTTCCTCTTCCCATTTATTTTTCCCTAACACGTGCCTCATCATCTTCCCTAGCCTTCTATCTCAGTCGTCTCTTCGCATTAGTCCATCTCATTTTTTTATGTTCTAATACTAATAATAATTATCATTAATATAGATGGTGAATATGTATAACTATTCTCTCGAACCTTCATATTAACATAACATGTGACTCCCAAATACTACTCATCAACGAGTATCTAGTGTAATAAACGACTTACATGATGAGACCGGCAGGCAGTCACACAGACCGTCCGTGTTGAAGAACTCCATTCCTTCAAGGCAGTTCATGATCGTGAGGGGATCGCCTTCTACCCAGTACTTGGCACCATCGCTAGGGAACGGCTCGTACGGACAGTCAGCTGCACACATATTTACATGTATTTATTATATATATATATATATATATGTACATATATACAAAATTATTATCTTATCCTAATTGCAACAGACGTCTAGAAACATAAAACGAATATCAAGATTCCGGTTGTGTACTAAAGTTGTCAGTGATGGTTCGGCGTCTGTAGGATAGTGTTCTCCTTAATTTCCTTGTTTATTCGTTGGATAGCTGATCACATACACGCGTTGAATAATAATAATTATTATTATAATAATATTAATACTACTACTACTACTAATAATAATATATTTTATTTAATATAGCGTCAGATCCAATTATAAATTGTTCGTGGCGCTTTACATAAAATTGCTAGACAAGCACGCATTCTCAACAAATAGTATACAAGTTATTTTAAATAAAAATATATAATATATATATCTTGTCTAATGAACATATACTATAATAATCGTATACTAATTTACTATATATTTACATATTGACGTTAATTTTGAAAAATGCATAAATACGTTTGGAATGTTTCTAAAATATTAACTAACATCATTATTATACAAATAAATACATTAATTACATAAATACACTAACTATTTATTTTAATTATAGTTTAATAGGGCCAACAGTGTGTGGTAATAAGGCAATGTAAATACATATCACCTAGCATTCGTAACGCCCGTGCTAGCGTATGTATATATATATATATATACCTATATACGTATTATGCAATTTAACTACATATACCTCAATTTTATAACAACAATTACGCTCGTCAATAATTTTATCTTACAAATGCATAACTGTTTTGTAAATAATGTGCACGTGGGTTGTTCGCATATTCTTATCGGTATATCTCCATTATTGTATAATTGACAGAAATAAGCAATGTTCACCTTGAGGAGTCGAAGGCTGGATGTAGAGAGAAACAGGCCCAACTTCGCAGTCTGCATCCGCCGGCATGACGGGCACACACGTGTGGTAGGCTTGGTTCCAGAAGAGTTCTCCGCAGGTGCCGCTATGAACGCGGTAGTCCCCGTTGCCGAGCGGCTCGCATATATAATACAGATGACAGTTGAACGGGTTGGCCAGCCATATCTGTCCTTTTGTGAAGTCGCACCGAGAGCAGTCAACCCTCCCTATCGACGTAGACAATTAAATATAATAATAAATGTGTAAAATAATGTAGTAAAGTGTATATTTTGTATGCCATAGACCAACACCACATATACAGGTGTCCATGTTGTGCATTAACTACTAACCCCATTAATGCAGTGGGCAACACAAACGCGATCATCTAGTCAAGAATTACACACAAGATAAATAATTATATACGTTATCACATTGACGAGAAGCAATTTACTTGGACATTTTCGAGACTATATCTAGAATCACGTACATGGTTTTGTGGTTGTCGTCGGGCAGTCGTTGAAGCAGGTCTCGGTGCACATCTCCTTGTGTCTACTACCGGTGATTTCGTTGTCTGTCACTTCATCAATTGCCCAGCAGTCTTTGGTGCCTTCCTTTGTGCCATCAGCTCCACACGACTCGCTGCACGGGCCAAAATCTCCACAGCGGCGTTCACATGTGCAACGATTACGGCAGGTATCAGTGCACATCTCTTCGTATCTACTACCGGGGATTTCTCTGTGTTTCACCCCGTCTACCATCCAACAGAATTTTTTGCCTTCCTTCATGCCGTCAGCGCCGCACGACTCGCTGCAGGATCCGAAGTCTCGACAGTCCTCGCACTTCGTGTACGGGCAGGGAATGTTACATGGTTTGGAGCACGTCTCCTTGTGTCTACTACCAGTGATTTCGTTGTCTGTCACTTCATCAATTGCCCAGCAGTCTTTGCTACCTTCCTTTCTTCCGAGAGCGCCACACGACTCGCTGCACGGGGCGAATTCTCCACAGTAGCGTTCACACGTGCAACGATTACGGCAGGAATCAGTGCAACTCTCCTTGTGTCTACTACCGGGGATTTCGTTGTCTGTCACTTCATCAATCGCCCAGCAGTCTTTGGTACCTTCCTTTGTGCCGTCGGCGCCGCATGACTCGCTGCACGGGCTGAAGTCTCCACAACCGTCTTCACACGTGCAGCGATTAATGCAGATATCAGTGCACACCTCTTCGTACCTACTACCGGGGATTTCTCTGTGTGTCTCCCCGTCTAACATCCAACATAATTTTTTGCCTTCCTTCATGCCGTCAGCGCCGCACGACTCGCTGCAGGATCCGAAGTCTCGACAGTCCTCGCACTTCGTGTACGGGCAGGGAATGTTACATGGTTTGGAGCACGTCTCCTTGTGTCTACTACCAGTGATTTCGTTGTCTGTCACTTCATCAATTGCCCAGCAGTCTTTGCTACCTTCCTTTCTTCCGAGAGCGCCACACGACTCGCTGCACGGGGCGAATTCTCCACAGTAGCGTTCACACGTGCAACGATTACGGCAGGAATCAGTGCAACTCTCCTTGTGTCTACTACCGGGGATTTCGTTGTCTGTCACTTCATCAATCGCCCAGCAGTCTTTGGTACCTTCCTTTGTGCCGTCGGCGCCGCATGACTCGCTGCACGGGCTGAAGTCTCCACAACCGTCTTCACACGTGCAGCGATTAATGCAGATATCAGTGCACACCTCTTCGTACCTACTACCGGGGATTTCTCTGTGTGTCTCCCCGTCTAACATCCAACAGAATTTTTTGCCTTCCTTCATGCCGTCAGCGCCGCACGACTCGCTGCAGGATCCGAAGTCTCGACAGTCCTCGCACTTCGTGTACGGGCAGGGAATGTTACATGGTTTGGAGCACGTCTCCTTGTGTCTACTACCAGTGATTTCGTTGTCTGTCACTTCATCAATTGCCCAGCAGTCTTTGCTACCTTCCTTTCTTCCGAGAGCGCCACACGACTCGCTGCACGGGGCGAATTCTCCACAGTAGCGTTCACACGTGCAACGATTACGGCAGGAATCAGTGCACATCTCTTCGTATCTACTACCGGGGACTTCTCTGCCTGTCACCCCGTCTACCATCCAACAGGATTTTTTACCTTCCTTTATGCCGTCAGCGCCACATGATTCGCTACAAGATCCGAAGTCTCGACACTGCTTCTCGCACCTCTTGTACGGGCAGGGAATGTTGCATGTATCGGTGCACGCCTCATCGTGTCTACTACCGGTGATTTCATCTCCTGACAGTCCGCTAACGAGCCAGCACGGTTTTGTCCCTTCCTTTGTGCCTTCAGCGCCACACGACTCGCTACATGAACCGTACGTACAGTCGCCGCATGTCCTCGTATTGCCTGACGAAAAAGGGCTGAGTATAGTGTTATGGTGTTTTGTATGTTTGTACAATATTCGCCAATATACAGGGAACCAGCGCGTAACCATAGTTCAACTGTTAGTCACTAGGTACTGTTGGTGTTGTTACTAACATGTCTGTAACGCAAAACAGTGAAAGTATTTTTTTCAAATCAAGTGATACTGCCTAATGTAACGTCGATGTATTTAGAGGCATCTACTTGTTCTAAATAAATAAAGATAACGCTATGGTTACCCCGATGCAATGTGCTGTATATTGAATTGCTATTATATAGTATAACGGAGTAGTTGTATGCTTATATGAATCATTCATTTGGAGTAAAAATCAATAGTTGCACGTTAAGCATTTTCATTGTATAGTCACATTAAACAGATCACGTACTATTTAGTTTATCTGATGTATTTCCTATACATATTGCATTTTTAAGATGAACGTTTTATCATTAGAATTATGAAATATGTGATATTATTTAGTTCTTTACAATATTGTTATCCTTGCCGAAGTTCATTTCAATTAAAGGTATCCTTTTAATTAAATTTATCGTGTCGAGACTTCGGACTTGCATGGCGAGACATTCTTTTAAACAGTTAACTCGTGCTAAGTGGCAACATACATAACGATAAAATAGGTATGCACTACATAAATAAACGTAATGATCAAGACGAACATATTATTAAAAGAAGAAGTGGAGTAATCCCCAAACCAACGTTCTTCACTGGCTTATTAACGTAGAAAGAGGATGCAACTAAAATCGAAAGATTGTTGGTGGAGTCGGCAAAGCGTACGATTTTGATAATGTTTTGAGGATATTACGCCAATTTACTTGTGGTAATAAGGAGACAGACAATCCGATAAACGGTCTAATGTGCCATTAGCCATAGTTGTCTGTGAAAATGTACTTTTAAGGCTTCCACATGGAATGAATCATAAACAGTACCGATTTTCTGACAGTCACTTGACACTAGAGAGTCACACCGATCCAGGAGAACCGCTGGTCTAGGAGAAAAACATACCCCCATACACATACGCTAGATCGATTATAGCTAGACTTACACATGCACGTATATATATATATATATATATATATATGTATGTGCATGTGTAAGTCTAGCTATATATATATATATATATATATATATATATGTATCATTATAATTAGTATTGTTAACGTATTATGCATGTATTCGTATCTCAAGCAAAGATAAATGGCAAACGCGTACGTACTTATGGTACACATCCGTACCGCTATTTCGTCTGTAAGCTCTTGCACACCGCTGTAGGAATCGACGAGGAACACGTTGTCTGCGTGAGACGCGATGCCATTGATTTCGTCCGCATTAACCTCACTACCAATGCCTACAAGGTGCAAAATAAGCTGTGTGCTTGGGGATCTAAACGAACTAATGTTACGGTTTATATTACGATTGGCAGGCAGTAACTAATCACTGTGCTTTCCACAATTCTATTTAATTGTTCTATTCTCCAACATCATACGATCAACATATTCATTTAATAGAATGATATATACTATCATTTCGTAAAATATAGCAACCTGGTTGTTATTGTCTTAATGGTTTCTGTTATTTCAATCATTCAAAAAACACTAGACCTTTTAGATAAACATGCATTTCCGTATTGCACCAAATGATTGATTTATTATATTAATAATAATAACATGCTGAGTTCGTCCCAGCGACACGCGCGGAGTTATGTAAGGTTAACACTTGTGTCCCAAAATCTGTCATAGAATTTCTGCACCTCTCTTAAAAGTGTAACTGTTGAAAATGTTAATGAGTGATTTCACATACCAATAGTAAACATTTGAATTCGGTCGTCTTTTGCTGATTGTGCTTCTAAAGGTGTCCTTGTTTCGTCGACGTTAGACATGCCATCAGTGATGAGGATACCAATAGGCGTTGCGACATCGACCCCTCGCCCTTCTTCTTTGATAATTTCGTGCATTTTTTTGATCCCGTCAGCAGTGTTCGTTACACCAGCCATGTACTCGATCCCGAAGACGGCCGCCTCAATGTCAGCCATTGATGTGTACTGCGTAAGACCAAAGTTGACCTCGACCTCTGTTGAGTATGTAACAACGCTAAGGCGTGTTCGCGTAGGCTCTATTTTCAATCCTTTCATGACGTCAATAACAAACTGAAGGGAAGCTGGCCAGTTTGACATGCCGATACTGCCAGACGAATCCACAACAAACACGATATCGCTGATACAGTCTCCATCGCCTGGTGGAAAAATACACACCAAACGTTAGTTTCTTGTCATTTATTTGTTGCTTTTTGTTTCCATGAACAGACATAAACATAGTACAATAAAGATCATGTAATGTAAGTGGACCGGCTGGATATTGGTGTTCACAGACATATTCTGAATACAATGTTATTGTTTACATGTCATTGCCACAAAGGCGTATCAAGAAGAAGTTCGTTCATGTTAGGTAGAAGAGTCACATGGGACATTTGAAACGACACGCACGCACGCATGCATGCACACACACGCACGCACGCACGCACACACGCACACATACATACATACATACACAATAGCATGCCTTTATGTTAGTTGGATGATGGATTCCGGTCAGTTATTCACCATTTGTACGTATCATGAGCTACATTTCTGCATTACATGCGCGTGCAAATTGCGTAACCTCGTTGACGTATAATTGTGATTCTCTAACACACATACCATGTCCACGACAATAAAAACACAGTGTACTTAAATTTACCATGATATTATAATGGTAAATACCAAGCTATGTCATACCATGACTGATCACTATAAAGCCATAATACATTTCAATAACATAGTAAACCACATTTTGCTATGCTAAGACTTATAGGTCACCACAACATGCCATACACCAATAGCATACCACAGGAAATTACGATAAACCATAATACTACCTTGTAAATTTGAGTTAACCACAGTCGCCGTTTGTCAATTTCGCGACGAGAAGTTGTCCATATTTTCGTCGTCGGCCAGGGTTGTTTGTATTGGTTTGCTGGGTTCGAAGAAGACTGGTCAGTCCAATCCATGCCCGGAATTTTCTGGCTCATACAGGACAGCAGACGTTTGACGATTGGATCTGGATGCATGTGTCACTGAGTCGAGACTCTCTCTCGCTTCGTCTTCTCTTGGCTACTGCAGCGCGCCTACGTTCAAACGATACATGACCCGTTTTTTGTTTCGCTGCATTGCGCTGGTTTGTCATACACCGTCCTCTCCCAATATCAAGGATCCTGGTTATAGTTCTACAGTGGTGCCTTCTGTGTGACTTTATAACATTTCATTTGTCCTCCGCGAGTGCGGATCCCATATGCCATCCAACAGAAGACAATCTTCTTTGCAGTGAATATGACATTCTAGTTACATGGCACGTCCACCTCAGCTGTGCCTGATTCATGATGGCGTCCACACTTGGAATGCTAGCCTGGGCGAGCACCTCGGTGTCTGGTAGTTTATTGTGCCATTTGATCTTCAACAACGTTCGCAGGCATCGCATTTGAAAGTAGTGATATAATGACAACTACTATGTACTCTTTTTTTGTCCGTAGACTTATTCTTCTACGCTTCCAAAATAGAATGCGGAGTTTGCCAAAGGCCACACTTCCTTTGGCAGTCCTTGCATTTATTTCATCGTCAACGTGACCCCCCGGGAGGGTATTGCGCCAAGATAGGTGAAATTTGTTCACATTTGTCAGGTTAGATGTAGAGCTTTCCAGGAGCAAGCTCATGCATCACCTCTTTGTCGTCCAAAGACAAAAATTACCGCATGCAAAAGAGAATAAGTGCGTACTCATCAGCAAACAGGAAGTCACGGAGAGTGTCTAGACAGTTTACTATTTTCCCATGCTGCTACCATGGTATACCATGATACATCCATAGTTAGCGAGAGAATGTTAATTCAACAAGTACTCACTCGGCGTGCACGAGTGTGTGTTGCATCTAATGGTCTGCGTAGCCCCACTCCGACTCGTCCTCGATCGTTCACCTTCGCCGCACGGCGCCGAACATTCTGTCCACTGTCTTCCTCGGAAGGGATCTGTCAAAGCAGAAATTAAGTTTTGCGTGACGAATTAAAAGTTTCAATATTATTAACAACAATATATATAGCAACGTGATGAGATGGGAGAACTGTATGAAGAGAGGTTTGGCGGGATTAGAAAGGAAACCGCGATCGAGAGTTGGGATGCTCGGAATGTGGTGAAAGCAGCAGCTGCAGCAGCAGCAGTGGCAACAGCAAGCAGCAGCAGCAGCAGCAGCAGCAGCAGCAGCAGCAGCAGCAGCAGCAGCAGAAGCAGCAACAGCAGCAACAGCAACAGCGGCAGCAGCTGGGACTAGCAGCAAACATCAGCAGCAGTAACAAGAACGACGTGTGCAGTAACGGAATAACAAAGAAGAAGAATAGACGTAATACAAATATTACTTTAAATCGTGTTGTATCATGTGCTTACCATCGCAAGGCATTAAATGACACGACGTTTCGATTTTGTCTTCAAGATCTCCGGCATCGTTGAATTTTTTTCTCGTTTGGGTCCCCCCGTCACATTCCGTGGTGCATTTCGTCCACGGCCCCCAAACTGCAACATAATTATAATAGTGTCGTATGCATAATATGAACAGTTACATATTTTCAGTGAATTATTATCTTTATGCTCCCATATTTGTCTTAGCACTTGTTACTACTACTACTACTACTACTACTACTACTACTACTACTATTACTACTAATAATACTACTAAACTACTACTATTGCTACTAAATTGTACTATATATATATATACTACTTAAACGCACTGAGAAAACAGAACATATAAAATAGGTAAACATATGGGTGCATGTAAAACGCTGTATTTTGTATTGTAATCATGTAATAGTGTTGTGTGTATGTATATAAATTAGCACGTGTTATACCCACGGGACACACTTTTTAACATTGTTCATCCTAAATAAATATAATACAAACAAATAATAAGTTCACAATAGTTACAT